>JAPFFP010058427.1:0-27748 GCA_026153255.1 Solanum medicagineum | reverse complement strand
GACCCTCTTAAGCGTTAGACGCACATATAGCTCATTAACATGAGATTCAAGCACTTTTGAAAATTAGCGATAATTTAGCCAAATCATATCATGTTTCATTTGTATAGTATTGGTATTATAAGGTGTGGGGTGTGACAATTTTACATACTAGTATATTCCAAGTGCTGACATCCATTTGGTCCTGCATCATTTTTTGGTTCAAATACAGGTGATGAAGGACTTCTGCTTGCGCATCGCTGAGGTCCAGAACAATACACTTCTAGAGTTGGTGAAGCCTGTTTGCTTTCTAGAGGAGCTTTTTTATCTTATGGGTTGATTTAGTATATTTTCCTTTCTTTGATTTGGGTGCCTATGGCCTGTCATGGTACCATCTAGACTATTGAGTAGAGGCTTCATAGACATTTGAATAGAGGATTTGTTGAATATTTTGTATTCCAAACTTATTTCATTGGAACTTATAATATAGTAGAGTTATATTTTATTTATATGATGTCTTATATCTGAGTTCTTCTTCCGCTGTTGAGTTGATGTGACAATAAGGTCAGGTGGTTCTCTTGGGGACTTAGCAATAGTTCTTCAAGTGCCGGCCACGCCAATGATACCCTTCTAGGGCGTGACAATTACATTACTATAAAATCCTGAATAGTAGGTTGATCAAAATATCCTTCAAATTTTGAAAGACAATTTTTACCTTTTTAAAAATCAATAGTACTGTTCAGTGTTAATCGATCTTTATCCCCTTACAATCTAAAAATTAATCAATACCCATAAGTTCTAGTAGACTTTTTTAGTGATTAGTTTTGATGTACTGAGAGGGCACCCTAGGCATGACTAGCATTCAGAAATCATTTTGGCTCCAAAGTGGACCACTTGGTCTGATCACCCATTGAATTAATGGAAGACTCAATGAGACCTAAAGAAACAAATCAAGTGGACATTTAAATAATCATGTAAAATAGTTTTTATGATTTTCTTATTTAAATAACTCAACATTTTAATTCAATAAATAAATAATATTAATTTTCAAAATTGAAGACTCCACCCTAACTCTATCTAACTCAGTCTATGAAGCCTCTATCAACTCATAGGAAGTTGCAAAGACAATCCCAGGGCTATCTCAAAAAGACTACTAAAAATAAAACAACTTAAATAATAGATTCCTCTGAAATTAAAGATGTCTGATCACTATCTAGAACTGAATAGATCTTCAACGAAGTGTTTGCTAAGTATCTCTAATACTTGTATATGTATCACAAAAAGATGAAATGTTGAGTGGTGTTAGTAAGTGGAATATACGGTACTTAAGATAGTTGAATAGAACAAAACTCAAGAGGAAGCTCAAAAACAAAAATAAAGCTCAGTTGAACTCAATGTAATATGCAAGTTTTAATGAAATAATTCTTTTTATCAAATCATCAATATGCATATGCAACTCAGCAAAATAATATATTTTTACTCTGAGGGAGTTTCTATAACTAACAACCATCATCATGTGAACGTGTTATGATACAACGAAATATTGTCATTGACACAACCATCCATTATCTTGCTAGAGTAAGGGGAAAACATCAATAGATCCAATAAAAGTCCTCTTTTGGGGAAAATGAGTTGCCCGACTTAACAACAAAACTATCCTATGCTGATAATACTCTTACCAAATCAGTATTAATACTTCTCTTAAAATATGTACTCATATATATTAAGTGAGTAAATTGCTCAAATCATCTCGTCTAGTCACTTTGGACTTTAACTCAAAACATCAATCTTGTCTCAAAATATCATCATCATATTTCATCAATAACTATACTTTAAAAATTATTTATGTGAGACCCCGTATTTCTCATCTTCCATAATATACACAGTGTAACATGTCATATAAGATATATATGATTTTTTTATAGTACCTAAGGATAATAAAGACTGCAAATGAGTAGTAATATCAAGGACTTAAAGTTGTAAGTCAAATAAATCCCCCAATCATGTATTCAAAGTTAAAGAAATGGCCTAAGTGAAACCTCACCTTTTTAGAAAAGTTTAAATTAAGTTTCACTTCTTACATGAGAATAAGAGTGTATAGTTTGCTAATAATGATTGTTAAGTGGTACTCTAATAGCACAAGGGTCATATGTAAGTTTTGGAGTCAAGAAAATAGAAAAATAAAGGTTGGCAAGAGTTACCGTAAGCTTCTTTAATAATTTATATCGAAAATTCAACTTTTATTCTTGTTTAAGGGGGTCAAAATTAGGAGAAAAAGGGTCTAACCCTGATTTAAGAGCAAACAAATAGCAATTTCAATCGCTTATCTAGTGTCTGTACACGATGGTACCGCGACTCGCCTCCATAGCGGATATGTATTGATTCAGTCTCCGCGACAGGTCCGCAGTGTGGACTTGTGTAGTTTCTGCCCAGTTATTTTTCTATACGGTCCAAGACTTTTGGGTCTTGGGCCTAAGTGTTCTCAAACGTGTTTTTACCTATACTTAACTATATTTCACGCTCATATCATCCTAAACATTCCACAATATCCTCACAAACACTTAGCCATATTTTTCACTCCTAAATTCAAGTCTCAAAAACCTCATCTGAAACTAAGAATTTCCTTCAAGCTTCAAGTCTCCATTTTCAATCTTCATCAAGAGCTTCCTCAAAGCTAAGGTATTGTAGGTTTTAGCCATTAGGTCCTTCCACCCATGGTGCCCTAATCTTCTTTTTACTCAATTCGCTGATTTAAAGTTGATTTTACTAATGGGTTTACTAGTATGAACATGTCTATGAACTATGTTAAAGTTATGTAAAGTTGTGACTGTTTTGCTATGTTTTGAGCTATAAATCTTGGATGTATTGTAAGATGCGATGAAGGATTTTGATGTATATTGCTTGAGGGTGTTGCAAGGTGTTGATTGATGGTTTTACAATGGATTTACTTGCACAATTTCATCTCTATATTTTATGGTTTATACTACCATTTCACACCTGCCAAGTGATTGATAAAATGTCTGGTTATGGTTTCTTGAGGAAATGAAAGCCAAAGCATGAGATATGATATGATTGATGTTATGATGATGAAAGAAGCTTATCTATATGATATAATCTATATAAAGTGTTGCATTATACTATGCCCAATTTGGGGGGACTAAGAGTCCGGATAACCTAGATCGGGGTTCATACTTATCAACCTAGTGAGGGGTTTGTACCTCACCACCAGGGTGATGAGGTGGCATCATCATCAACCTAGATAGGGGTTTGTACTCATCAACCTCGTGAAGGGATTGTACCTCACCATCTAAGTGATGGGGCGGCAGCATCACCAACCTACCAAGGGTTTTGTACCTTGGAAAGCTAGCTTGATCTCTTCTACACATATGATATCCTATATGAGTATGGGTCACTTGAGCATGTTTTGCTTATGCATTGATCGTAAATACCATATCGTTATATTATGTTTATTGCCTATTGTTATACATTTGGACTATGATGCCCACCTGTTGATGCATTGCATCCTACATACGTAGTACATTAAAACGTACTAACGATACTCTTGCCTATATGATTTCACCATGTAGGAACCGGTGCCCAAGTTGATCCTCCTCCTCCACGTGGCTAGTTGGGTACTACTCAAGCTAGTTGGTGAGTCCTCAACTTCGTGGACCTTAGTCTATGTTCCTCTTATTATGTATTGAGACACTCTTCTTCATTTTCCATTTGGACTATGAGAGTGAGCCCGGTTGCTTTGTCTTGGCGCCCGCTCTTATCTAAATATTAGAGGTATTTGTTGGAGATGTTATGTATCTATGATATGATCTTTGATTCTTTGTCTCTTGATCATGATGTTATGCAAGCTTTCCCCTTAGCTCCTTTGCCTATGTTCTTACTCTTTATGTCTTTTATATGCTTCCGCGACCAATGATCTGTAATGATAAGTTAAGAGGCTTGTTTGGGGTTTTTTCGGGTTCCCTATTCACCGTGTCACGTCTAGGCCCTAGGATTGGGTCATGAAAAACTTGGTATCGGAGTACTAGGTTGATAGATCCTCGGAGTCCAGCACCCGTGTCGATTAGAGTCCTATTCATGGTTGTGAAGTGCGCCATGACTATGAATAGGAGGCTATGAGACATTTTAGGAAATGTTTTCCTTCTTCATTTTCTAAGTCATGCAACAGAGTTGTGGTAAGTTCCCCCCCTAATGATTGCTCTTTTCTATGCTAGATCATGCCAAACACTAGAGGAAGAAGGGCCCAAACTCCTGAGGAGCAACCTACCAATGGTGAGCTCCGGGATGCTCTCACTATGCATGCCCAAGTTGTGGCCAACCAAGTCAACCAATGAGCCCAAGCCCCTCATGCCGCCACCCCGAGAGCTAGGGTAAGGGACTTCATGAGGATGAATCCTCCGGTGTTCTATGGGTCAAAGGTGGATGAAGATCCACAAGAGTTCATTGATGAGGTCTACAAGATCTTGAATATCATGGGTGTTGGGCTGAATGAAAAGGCGGAGTTGGCGGTGTACCAACTCAAAGGGGTAGCCCAAATATGGTATGATCAATAGAAGGGGGAGAACGAAAATGGTTATGTGTTGCTTTGGGAGGAGTTCAAATTGGCTTTCCTAAATCGGTTTTTCTCTCTTGCGCTTAGGGAAGCTAAGTTGGTAGAGTTCATGAACTTAAAACAAAGTGCTATGAGTGTGAGGGAGTATGCCCTCAAGTTTAATTAACTTTCAAAGTATGCTCCTCATTTGGTGGCCGATCCTAGATCTAGGATGAATAAGTTTGTGATAGGGATCTCCGACATAGTAAGTGAAGAATACCGGTCCACCATGCTAATTAGTGACATGGACTTGTCTCGGTTGGTGACATATGCCAAGCAAATGGAGGAGAAAAAGTTAGGAAGAGAAAGGAGCATGAGGCCAAGAAGTCCCGTCTTGGGGGTAAGTCCCAAAGTAGTGGCCAGTTCCATCAAGGCCAAGGGCCTGCTCGTGCTACTAATAGGCGGTTCGCCAATGACTTCCCTATGCCTCAAGGTGTTGGTGGTGTGGCTCCCATTGATGTGTATCCTACATGTGGGAAGAGTCGTAGGGGCACGTGTTTGAAGGGTTCTAATACATGCTTTGATTATGGGGAGCTTGGTCACAAAAGGGTGGATTGTCCAAGAAACCGTGGCAAGGGCCGGGGTACAAATGTGGTTCCATTGGGTAGAGGTGGTCCTCAAGGTGGTCCCCCAAGGCACAATTGGTTTGATGCTATACATGAAGTGTCTACTCCTATTGGTGCCTTTATTGTTGCTATGAAAGTTTATAGAAGTTGTCCTATTTGCATTTTGCATAAGTTGTTGCCGTGTGATCTTGTTGAATTAGGCATGATTTATTTTGATTTCATTTTTGGGATGTATTGGTTGCATGACTACTATGCTTCTATTGATTGTAGAACCCGCAGGGTCAAATTCCAATTTCCAAATGAACCCATCCTTGAGTAGGAAAGTCAAGATGTGGTGGTCAAGGGTAGGTTCATCTCTAGCATTAAAGCCCGTAAGTTGATCTCTAAGGGGTCTTTAACATCTTGTGAGGGTCAATGATGTGGAGTCTAAAGTCTTTTCCATAGAGTCGGTT
The DNA here is from genome assembly GCA_026153255.1 of Solanum medicagineum. Classification (NCBI taxonomy): domain Eukaryota; kingdom Viridiplantae; phylum Streptophyta; class Magnoliopsida; order Solanales; family Solanaceae; genus Solanum; species Solanum medicagineum. The sequence goes on along the minus strand of JAPFFP010058427.1, from coordinate 22,148 downwards.
TCCGATTGTAAATGAGTTTCTTGATGTCTTCCCAAATACCTTCTCGGTGTTCCTCTTGAAAGGAAAATAGATTTTGGTATAGACTTCCTCCCCGATACTCAACCCATTTCTATTCCCCTTTACCATATGGCCTTGGCGAAGTTGAAGGAGTTAAAGGAACAATTGAAAGATTTGTTGAAGAAGGGATTTATTAAACCTAGCCAATCACCTAGGGGGTGCTCCAGCATTGTTTGTGAAAAAGAAGGATAGGTCCTTTAGGATGTGTATTGATACCGACAACTTAATAGGGTCACCATCAAGAATAGGTATCCTTTTTCAAGGATTGATGACTTGTTAATTGCAAGGGTCTAGCTTTTTCTCTAAGATTGATCTTCGGTCCGGGTATCATCAAGTGAGGGTGAGGGAGTGTGATATTCCCAAGACAACCTTCCAGACTAGATATGGGCATTATGAGTTTGTTGTGATGTCTTTTGGGTTGACCAATGGACCGACCATCTTCATGGACCTTATGAATAGGGTATTCAAACCCTACCTTGATTCCTTTGTTGTGGTCTTCATTGATGATATATTGATCTATTCACATAGTAGGAAGGAGCATATGAGGCATATGAAGGTTGTGTTACAAAGATTGAAGGAGGAGAAATTGTGTGCTAAATATGAAAAGTGTGAATTTTGGTTGAAGGAGGTTGCATTCTTGGTTCATGTGGCGTCGGGGATGGTATTAAGCTGGATCCTAAGAAGACTGATGTGATTAGAAATTGGCCTAGACCATTGACCCCATCGGATATTAGGAGCTTCTCAGGCCTAGCGGGTTATTGTAGAAGGTTTGTGAATGGGTTCTCCTCCATTGCTTCCCCTATGACAAAATTGACACAAAAGAAGGTTAAGTTTGTATAGACCGATGAGTGTGGGAGGAGCTTCCAAATATTGAAGGATAAGCTTGTGTATGCTCCTATATTGTCACTACCGGATGGGCTTGAGGGATTTGTTGTATATTATGATGCTTCTAGAGTTGGATTAGGTTGTGTGCTAATGCAAAGTGGTAATGTCATAGCTTATGTTTCTAGATAACTCAAGGTACATGAAAGGAACTACCCTACCCACGATATAAAGTTAGCCACCATTGTGTTTGCATTAAAGATTTGGCGTCACTACTTTTACGGGGTGCATGTTGATATGTTCACTGATCACAAGAGCCTCCAATATGTCCTCACTCAAAACGATCTCAACTTGAGACAAAGAAGGTGGCTAGAACTTCTTAAAGATTATGATATGAGTGTGCATTACCATCCCGGTAAGGCAAATGTTGTGGCAGATGCTTTGAGTCGGGTGTCTATGGGTAGCCTATCTTATATTGATGGTGGTGATAGGGTGATAAGGAGATACAATGCCCCAGCCCCACCAATTGGTTCCCCCAAGATGAGCTGAGAACCCCCTAATTGGTTCCCCCAAAATTGAACTTCTTCATTATTCATCCCCTCATAAGGAACATCATCTTGAATGGCTCCTCCACAGTGCCAACAACATTCACATTCTTTTGATTACCTCAAATAACATGTTTGATAAGAAAATCCAACTGCATCATCATTTTAGCCATATTTTCATCTCTCACATGATCTTTTTCGAGCTGCTCCTTAGTCAAACCACGAAAGAGTGGGATGACAAGGTTGTCTATTGTATGTCAAGAGTTATTTATCGTTGTCATGTCTTCAAGGAGGGCTGAGGCAGTTATGAAAGTCTAGCACACGATTCCACCTTGAAATAGTTAGTCAGTTATGCCTTTGTTGGCAACATCATGGCTCCGGTAGAAGTATTGAAGCAATAGATGATCTGGCAACCCATGATTGGGGCATTGTAGAAAAGCTTTTGAAACCTCAACCATGTCTCATGAAGTGGTTCACCATCTACCCGCTACTGTCTTGCTGCTTCAACATCTTGGAAGGAGGAAACAATCTTTCAAAAAATGCATCAATCAGTTCCTCCCAAGTTGTGATTTAGTCTCTAGGTAACTCCGCTAACTATGAGGTTGCTCCCTTTACCAAAGAGAATGGAAACAACTGTAGATGAATGGACTCCTATGAGATACCTTCAAAGGAGAAAGGACCACACACACCCAAAAAGTTTTGAATATGATCATGGGGATCCTCATGAGCAAGACCCCCAAAGAACCCCTTCAATTGCAACAACTGAAGCATAGTGATTGTGACAAGGAATACAATATTGCTTGCAATAGGAGGCCGTTGAATGGCTCCAACACTCCCCAATTGATCCCAACTAACATCACTTAGATTCCCATGTCATCATTACAAACAATACTCCCTTGAGTGGTCATATCTTCACTTATATTTGGCAACAAAACAAAAGAAAAAGAAAAACGAGTAAGTAAGCTCAAGTACAACAAAATTAGTTCAAAACATCACTTCTAAACTAAAACTAATACACTATTTCCCAGAAACGATGCCATTTTGATGTTGCTCAAGCATACTCTTAAACAATTTATAGGTACGACGACCGCTATCAATATGCCCAACGTGAGTTGGGGCTACATCCCATGAGGAATGGTGAATGTTTTTTAGTCCGTAGTAATGCTTGATCTAATCACTTATAGGTTAATAAAATAGAAGAAAAGACTGGATATATAAGGTTTTAAATGAAAATTAACTTAGATGAGTGAAACACACTGGAATTTACTTATGATAAGGGAGCATGCAAGGGGTGTGCATAGTTGATTTGGATCACTTGTTTGGGTCTTTACAGTTGAATATCAGGGTTAATCTAGCATGGGTAGAAGGGATAACTGGTAACTACAATCACTTTGACATCAAAAGTAATATCTCCATGTGAATCTACCACGATCTCACATGCAAAATCACAAAAAATGCCTTAGAGAATTCATCCAATTAGTTAGCTAACAATCCCAAATTTTACTAAGATGAAGCAAAATAGGACTTCAGCCCAAAATCAACTTACCCACGACTATTTGCAACTTAGCCACTTCAAGTATCCAAGATTATGCAATAAATGTAGATCAAAATATAAACTCTGAGTTTACAACCTTGGGTTTTCAATTATACATAGCAACAAGCATAAATCAATATCAATTAACATAAAAATATTTAATATATTAAAGACCATATAAAGATTTAATAATCATTTACTTGCACACTCCCAACATCGGGTTTTAGCCTATCGCAGTGAAAGAGTAAGAAAATATATGAAATGTATTCTCCATCATTTGAGATTTGAATCTACAATGACAATGGCAATAAAATTCTTTCTTCAACCTTCAAATCACCAAGTGCCAATATGTGCTTACCCATGTACATCAAGAATGTTCAATATGGAAAGTAAACTGAGATTATTCTCTGCAAAAGTGTACTCAAAATTATTAAGGACTTTCACCTCGAAATGCAGTTTAATGACGTAAGTTAAGCAGCACCGACCTATTCGGCAGTGTTGCCAAACTACACATATGCTACTGACTTGTATTTCTCAATCTCCCTTCGGCGGTGAACCTATTTTACTACTGAGCCTACTCAATAGTACGCCAAACTACTCATTGGTCACTAAGTTGGCAGTTCTCTTTTGGTCCCTTGTTTGATAGTTGGTGATAATTGGTGGTCAATAGTTAGAATATCTTTCACACTTCACGGTGCATCGAGTGGCTCTTAAATCACTAATATGCCACTATCTCTTGGGGTTCAATGCTGGTAATTAGGTGATGGGTATGGCCGTATGGCTATTCACCGAATTGCATTGGCAACGTGATTTTACATTCCTTTTGCACCTTTTTACCCATTTTGTCTTATTTTGCTCTCAGTTATCCTTGAATCCTTCTTGGTCACCAAACTTAACATTTCACAAAATATGTAGTTATTTTTCAAGGTAATAACATATATTGAGGACACTATTTTACTCTTTTTAAGCCCAAATATGAGTCCATATCCTGGACTCATCATCCAACTCACAAAACATTACACCTTCTTACTAGAATTATTATTTTTAGGCTATTTTTGGGGATGGTAGATACTTGTAATATTATTTTTTATTGCCTTGTAGCCTAATTTATATATGATTCTTGTGTATAAATTGAGCATATTAGCCTTAGTTGGGCTTAGGCTAGTTGAAGCCATAGACTTGCAACCTTTCTAGACTTCATAAGCATTAATTCCTCTTTTTGGCATCATTTTAGATGGCTTAGATCCTGTAGACTGATATAGCGAAATTGACTATGATAAAGAGGGGCTTAATCTAGGCAATAACGTCACTTCTATGACTTACCATCCATAAAACTCAATTTTATGACTTTGCTTATTTCGTTAGCATAACAGAGCCCTCGTCTTGCAGTTTGATTCAAAATACTGGTTTAGGTTTTGGTAGACATAGTTTTGATATGTAGTTAATATGAATACTCCTAGAAGTCATCTTGATGCCCTAGGCGAGCAATATGATTTACCCTCAGGCCTCGACACCTTATTACCTTTTAATGAGCATCTGGATTTATGCTCCGCCCTCAACATCAATGGACTTACAATGAGCATCCAGATTCAAGCTCTAGCCTTACCTCGAGTAATAATCTCAGGGAGCATCTGGATTTATGCTCTGACATCAACTCCATAAATTCTCTCGGTGTGCATCCAAATTTATGCTCTGACCTCATCAATTCTTCCCGTTGTTTTTGAGTTTGAATATATAATTCTAATTCTATGATCTCAATCTTGGCCTGTGAATTTGGTTCTTAGTAGATTTAACTGTTATGTGCACACATTAGGCTTATAGAGGTCTATTCAGATTATTATTCTTATTTGTGCACAAGTGTACCTCCTAGATTTATGAGAGCTCAGTTGGAGTTGGTTACTTTAGGATTCTTAGTTCTTTTGCACTCATATGAATACTTTTGCTATTTTACTCAACTGGCCGATGATGCCCATTATATACCTTTATCTCGTACTCATACTACACTCACCATCTGCTTTCGTGATGTAGGCCCAAGCACTAGTCATTGATGTGCTGTCAAAATACAACACTTTTGATGCTTAAAACTTAAAATTTTGTGTGTTCTCAATGCCATGTTAGTTGCTTTTATGTGTTATGTTTGCAAAATTCCAAGGTTGGCCTTGATTTTTGAAAAAATACAAAAGTTGCTATTTTTGATGCAATACAAGACCCTTTACGAGTCATAGGTCACTTTACGGTTCACGAAGTGGTTTCGTGGACAATTCTAGTGAGGGGCTGATTTTTTGAAGTTTATTCTATGAACATACAAATGGGTCATAGATTGATTTATGAGTCGTAGAACATGGTTCGTGCCCTGAAGATCAAAGATGAGGATTTTTTGAAGATTCATCAAATGAAACCCCTCTACAGATCGTAAACCACTTTATAGGTCGTAGAGGGGGTGTACCAGACTTGAAGTCTAGTTTTCTAGCACCTCTGTATAAGACCTAGGTTACGGGCCGTGGAATGCAATACAGCTCGTAAACTCCTTTTAGGAGGCGTGCCAACCAGTTATCCTATTATGTTTAGGACATGTATTTTAAATATAATAAATAGGGTTTTTAGGTTATTTTTTAGAGGTTTTCGCACAGTACACAAAAAACTTAGTAATTAGAGAGAGAAAATAGGGAGATGATATTGGAGAGTTTTTAAGAATACTTATACTTTGATTTCATCTTTAATCTTGTGATTCTCTTCAAAGTTGGATTTGCTTGTTCTTAATTCAATTGTGTAAGTTCTATATTATATTATTCCAATTTATAAGTCTTGCATCTACACAATGTATGAGTAGCTAGATCCACAATTAGGGTTATGGGAACCATGAAGAACTAACAAGGTAAATCGAGTAGTTCATAATTCTTGGAAACTGTGCATGCATGCATTAATTAACTCTATTCGTTTTGCATGTTTTCTGGGGGTGGTCAACATGAGAACCTACCTAGTGTTACTGACTAGACTAAGGTAATAATGAATAGGAAAAGTGATTAATTAATAGGATTCGATTGATGTGTTCTCGTCTAATCAACCAAACTAGGCTAAGAGGAGGTTGTAATGGGAATAATAGGTAAGGGTTAGTAATGTCCACTATAGAGATGGGCCAAGTCACATTGTGAAATTGCCTCTCACCTTTAACCAAAGGGCTTGGTGAACTTAACTTACCATCTTGCATGCTTAACATTAGAAAAGAATTAGGTTATCCAGTGATACTAAGTTGGGAAATCATGGGGAACACAATACCCTAGTTTCTCTCCATATTGATTTAACTCTTGTATTAGATTTATTTTGTATTGATTATTGCAAACCCCCCACCCCTTTTGGGGAAGTAAGCTGAGTAATCACTCAGATTGCAATCATTGAATTCTCTTTAGTCTACATATTCCCTTGGGTTCGACCCCTAACCTTGGTTAGGTTCTATTTTTTAACAACTACCACTTTATCCTCAAAAAGGAGTTGCAACTTGGGAGACATCAAGATTGTGGCGCCATTACCGAGGAATATGGCTAGACTTAGTTAGATCATAGGGATTTGAGTATTGATCCTTATTTCCCATATTTTATTTTGTTTTTGTTGTTTTTGTTTTCTTTGCAGGGTGAAAGTGTAGTGTATGTGTAGCTTGTGAAGTCGAGGTAAACCCTTGACTCTGTTTGGCCGAGAAATCCAAAAAACATTGAGGAGAATGACCCAAGATAATACCAATAACGCGGCTAATACAGCTTTGAACAGAAACGAGAATGAAAATACTGATCACGAGAACCTGCCTCCTCTTGAGTACATTGCTCCACAGCCTCATGATTTCAATGCCAATGCTTATTAATGGAACCAATGTAGGCTGAATCCGATGGCTGTGGAGATGACTGGAGCTATTGTGTTGCCACCACTAACGATGAATATAGAGTTAATAGTCTCGAGTGGGTTACTTCAGATGCTGCCAAACCGTGGGCTACTTGTGAGCTTACCATAAGATGATCCTCATTGCGATCTACACAATGTTACTTTCATCTACAAGAGTGTAATGGGAACACATAATCTATCTATGGATATTGTAGGAATTTGTATCATTCCATTCTCTCACAGGTAATAAAATATTATGGCTATCTGAGCTCTCGCAGAGTTTAATCACCAGCTAGGCTAAAATGCAGAAGACCTTTTTGGGAGGTATATCCCTAGATCGGAGAAGCTCAAGTCGAAAGACCAGATCAACAACTTTGAGCAACATCTGGGTGATTCGATTAGCATTACTTGGGAGGGGTTATCCAAAAACTTGAGAAGTGTCCTGGGCTATGGAATCGCTGACAATGTCCTGGTTGAGATTTTCTATCGATCCCTAGGAGCAAAAAGTCAAGCATGTGCCGACACCATCTTGGGAGCTCTATTTGTAGGGCAACCCTTTGTAGAGATTGCTGAGCAGATGGATATGGTGGCTAGGCTGAATCATGTGTGGAGGCCAATGAAAGAACTCTCAAATAAATGCTCGGGTGTGGCCGACATAAGTCCAGAGAAAGCAAAAATAAATGAGGAGTTCATGAGGATGCTTGCTCGAAGTAATGCCAATATGGTGATGCTAGTGTGGCAAACACGAGAACTAACTAGGGCGAGAAGCATCCAAGAAAGTTACTGCACCACGCAGAGGGGATGAGAAAAAGACACCAAGGGGGACTACAAGAATGGCTGTAGGAGTGGCCATTGCATGCCTCCCCACATTCGTGACATAGGGATTAGGAACCCCAGAATTAAGGAGATGCCAAGCTAATTGTTAAGAAAGGCTAATGCACAGTATGAGACCTTGAGAGAGATAAGGTCCGACATTGTTAGTATAAACTAAAATATTAAGCACTATTTTGTCATGATCAAACGGCTCGACCGTTAGTTTCGACACATGTCAGCTCAACTAAATCAGATTCAGAGAGGCATAATAACCGACACCACAGCTTAAGATCTAAAGGGAATCGATCGATATAAGATGAATAAGATGTATGGTCAGGGGAACACCCCTGAACCTTTTACAGATACTGACAAGGGAGCATAAAAGCTTGAGGAAGTCTGAGTACTTAAGTCATTTATGTCATGTCGCGATAACAAATCAGGAGCTACTTGGGAGGCAACCCAAAGTGGATGCTGGCGCTTAGGCACCCATGCATGAGTTTTGACCTTTTATGTTTTGTTTGCTTGATTTTGTACATTTGGGACAATGCACATTTTTTTCAATGGAGTGTGGGTTGTTATGGGCCTAAGTGAAGTCTGAGTTGCTTGGGTCCATAACTACCCCAATTTTTGATCCCGAGGTTTTCTTGCCTGTATTCGTTTTCCCTGGGGATATTTACTTTCTATTGAACCGGCATGTTTAGCATGTTTAGATAGTGTTTATAGCATATAGTACTAGTACAAGTGGCATATAACATGTTTTTTTTTTGTGTTTTATTTGAAAAATGATACCTACCAAAAATTATGATTAGTAGTTTAGATAGTAACCATACATGTTTAGGTGTGCTGATAATACTTGTCCTGATAAGTAAGGATAAATTGAGATAAAATGCATGATCTGAAAGTAGTTTGTTGATAATGTAGTCAGTGCCATACGGGTGTGAACTTTAAATTGCTAAATCCATGTGTTATGTGCTAATTCAGAACTTGCCCTGTTACTGTAAGTTGGACTATAGATTAGTTGAATTAGGAAAGGATCTTAGGCCATTGTTCTAAAAACACCACTTAGCCTAAATGACCAACTAAAAGTGCAATATATCCTTGTTCCTAATAATTGAGCCTATTATGTACCTATTCTTTGCAAACACCTGATTAACCTATCCTTGTTAGTTGCAAAATCTTGAAATTGGACCTGGTCCTTTCTTGAACATTGTGCACCTTGACTGAGGCAAAAAACCTAAGTTGAGGGTGGCTTCCAAAAGTAGCCCTACTTCTGAGGATGGATATTGTGCACCTCAACACAGGCCAAAAGCCTAAGTTGAGGGTGGCTGGTGTAAGAATGAAACACTAATATAAGGGGAAAGTTAGTGATACAGAGAAAAGGAGAAAAATCATCATGTACTGGGTGCAAGAAAAATAAATGATGCCTTAGTTGTGAGTTAAAGAGAAACATGAAGTGTAAAAGCAAGGCAAAAGGCTGAAAAATGAAATGAAAGCACCTAGAAAAGCTTGAAATAGGAGAAAGGGATAATAAGATAGAAAATAACAGAGTTGGTAGGGAAAAAGTGTAGGAAAAAGCAGTGTCAAGGAGGGCCTTTAATCACTATGTTCCCAAAATACCATACCAAAGCCCCTGGACCTATGTTACCAGCCTAGAAAGTCCTAAAGTGATTCTAGTCCAATTAGTTGAAGGTCTTAGTCATGCGTATAGGGGAAAGCCTATGGTATTAGGTATGATGCATGAACATCTTTTATGAGAGTGAGCGATTTTGCATAGTTTCAAGGTTATACATGAAAGTATCTTTGAGTGTCAGATATGTGACTTCTTTCTATGAGGGCACTTGTATTGCATTGTTAGCATTAGACTTGTTGAGTAATTGTGGACTGTTGATAGTATCTCACTTGTCATAGTTGTGTTGTCACATACACTAGTCTGTGTTGGTTTGCTAGAGGGCTATCTGATCTTGTTTTGAAAAGGTGGTGTGGGTATTTGGGTTGAAGATTGATGTGATGTATGCCATTGGGTTGAGGTCTGTGTGTTACTATATTACCAATATTAATTGAGCCTGTCACTTCAGGACAAGTAACAATTTTTTAAGTTGAGGGTGTTGATGTGCTGCCAAAATATAATACTTTTGATGTTTAATACTTAGAATTTTTTGTGTTCTCAATGCGATGTCTGTTGGTTTTATGTGTTTTTGTGTTATGTTTGCAGGTTTCCAGGGTTGGCCTTGATTTTTGGAAAAAATACAGACGTTGTTGATTTTTGATGCAAGATGAGACCCTATACAGGCCATAGGTCATTCTATGGGTCGTGAAGTGGTTTCGTGGACAATTCTAGTGAGGGGTTATTTTTCTGAAGTTGATTCTATGAACATGCAAACGGGTGTAGATTAACTTATGAGTCGTAGCATGCCATGAAGATCAAAGATGAGGACTTTCTGAAGATTCATCGGACGGAACCCCTTTAAGGGTCGTAAAACACTTTACAGGTCGTAGAGAAGTGTCGTAGACTTGAAGTCCATTTTTTCAGTAACTCTATATGAGACCTCGATTACGGGCCATGGAATGCAATACGACCCGTAAAACCCTTTCGTGAGGCGTGCTGACCAATTATCCTATTATGTTTAAGACATGTATTTTAAATATTATAAAATACATTTTAGGTTATTTTTTAGAGGTTTTTGGACAGTACACAGAAAACCCAGTAATTAGAGAGAGAAAATAGTGAGATTACATTGAGAGTTTTTTAGAACACTTTTACTTTGATTTCATCTTTAATATTGTGATTCTGTTTCAAGTTGGATTTGCTTGTTCTTAATTCAATTGTGTAAGTGCTATATTATGTTTTTCCAATTCATAAATCTTGCATCTACACAAAGTATGAGTAGCTAAATCCACAACTAGGGTTATGGGAACCATGAAGAACTAACAAGGTAAAATCGAGTAATTTATAGTTCTTGAAAAGTGTGCATGCATGTATTAATTAACTCTATTCATTTTGCATGTTTTCTGGTGGTTACCAACATTAGAACCCACCTAGTGTTACTGACTGAACCAAGGTAGTAATGAATAGGAAAAGAGATTAATTAACAGGGTTTGATTTATATGTTCTCATCTAATTAACCGAACTGCGACAAGGGGAGGTTGTACTGGGACTAATAGGTAAGGGTTAATAATCCACATTATGGAGATGGGCCAAGCACATAGTAAAATTCGCCTCTCGCCTGGACCAAAGGGTTTGGTGAACTTAACTTACTATCCTGCATGCTACCCACTAGAAAAGAATTAGGTTATCTGATAATACTAAGTTGGGTAATCATGGGGAACACAATACTCTAGTTTCTCTCCATATTTATTTAACTCTTGTATTAATTAGGTTTATTTTCTATTAATTATTGCAAACCCCCTTTTTTTTGGAGAACTAAGTCGATTAATCACTCAGATTGCAATCATTGAATTCTCTCTAGTCTACGTATTCCCTTGGATTCGACCCTAACCTTTGTTATGTTCTATTTCCTGATAATGTCCTGTTTATCCTCAAAAAGAAGGTGTCACGTGGGCGACATTAGTCATTAACATTGATTATTTGAGTCTGCAATAGTCATATCTATAGATAAGGGTGAGTACCTTACATTTTGGATTATTATAGTCTCCTTCAGTTTCTGTGGCCTGCCTTTTAATCTATTTTGGGAATAGCTTGATATGTAGATATTTTATTTTTTTGACCACTTTTGGGGCTTGTATCTATCTCGTAGTAGCTTTGTACTTGTGACTTCTAGGTTTTGGAAGGGATCATTTGGTATGTATATATTTAGTTTGTTTTCTCTATTTTATTTAATTGATCATTTAAACTGCTAGTTTCTGCTTAATATGTACCCTTAAACCCATTACTAGAGGGTTCAAGTTATGGGTTAGGTTACCTACTGTGAGTTATGGTAGTTGCCAAAATAATACAAGAAATCAGGTTGTGACATTAATCTCCTTGAATAGTAGGACAATTCAAAGCAAAGAATTGGAGGAGATAATGGTGATGTTGGCTAGTTAGGATGTGAATATTGCTAGATTAAATGCTCGGCTAGTTCAGGCACAAAAGGATAGACTAGGTTCGAGTGAGATTTCCATATTGTAGACCTAGAATGATAGTTTGTCTATTGAAGTGATGAGTCTTACTCAGCTGTTGTTAAAAACCCATGTAGATGGAAATGCTAGAATGACTCTCCTTCTCTAATCCTTAGCATCCAAATGCCTTTCCACCTAAATTCCATCTTTCCTTCAGTCTCATCTCTTTTGTTCTCTATGGCAAGTTAGCAGTGTTAACTAATTCTTCGCTTTGGTTCTTTGGCTATGCTACCCCTTGTTTATTAATGAATGTTTATGTTCTTGTGTCTACCATCTTGGCTTTTTTTATGTGATTTTACGCATGCTAATATGTTACCCTACTGGCAATGAATTCTTTCCTTAATGCATTCTTTCGGTTAGTTTACTGTGACTTTGTTTATGATGCCAAAAGGGGAAAAAATTTTGTGTTCTATGTTGATTAGTTAAGTAAGGAGGTGTATTGTTAGAGGGAGTAGAATTTAGGGGAGAATATAATACTTGATAGGGGGAAGCTCAATGGCAAAAAGAACACAAGGTCAGAATAGTTTGTCTTCATCAAAACGGGAGAAAAGGTTATATTCATATTTTGATGACTTAATAAACAATGGGACTTGATAGATGGGCTTGGTCCCATGCACTCTAAATGTTAATGACATAATAGGGGCCAGCTATAAAGGTTGGCATTGTCTGTTGTGGTTGATGGAAGTATAATAGAGTATAATAGATTGTTCAGCGAATCAAAGGATACTAGGTTACTCTTGTCTACTAGTTAATACTCCTTCTTTAATAAGAGATTACCTAGTTTTTTCATAACAAGGTTTTAGCAAGAAAAAACTAATTTTCACTCTCAAGCAAGAATAACTCCAATAAGTGAAGGGATCTAATCCAAATAGTTCAAGAAGAATTCCTTACTCAGTGTGTTTTGATATGTATATTGTGTTCTGTACATTATAAGATCAGTTCCTAAGTTATAAAGGAATATTTGTCATTCCTCAGACATCAAAGTTGATGTATCCTTGGCAAGAGTAAGATTTGAGGAAGGTGTTGAAGTCTACACTAAGTTGAGTTAGTTTGTGTAGTGGGCAATAGAGATATTGCTCAGGATCAGGTCTTGAAATATAGTTATTGCAAGGGAAGAGGTGGAGTGTTTAAGTTATGGTTACAAGAGTCTACTATTAACTTTGTATCTTTACATTAGTGAAGTTGGTTGTGAAATCCTGTGGTACATGTCGTGACTTTTCCTCCCTTGCGCAAAGAGGTTTTCCACGTAAAATCATGTGTTCTATTTACTTGTTTTTCATCTGCTCTTACATCATTATTATGTCAAGGGACCTAGTTCCTAATTGTAGTAGACACATACATTCTAAACATTACTCTTTCCTTTCACACTTGTGCAGATTCATGCTCGAACCCGCTTTTTAGACCTTCTTCTTGTTCATCTGAGGTTTTTCTAGGAGATATTGAGAGATAGTTGTTTGTCATTGGGTGGACCTCTTTTTCCTTCATTTATTTTTTGTTCTATTTGCGAATCAAAGACATTGAGACTTGTATTTTACTTTCAATTCCGCATTTTTATTAGTGGTTTGTATACGTGATAACTAAATTTTGCGGGGTTGTATTTAGAACGGCTAAGTTTTGTACTCTTATGCTATTTACTTTTAAGTTCCTTTTGCTTATTTTTCATTTTTGTTGGATTTTTGCTTACTTGTTTTGGTGAAAAAAGATGAGTGCCATAATGGCCATTTCGGATCGTGATAATAGACAAGATGAACCAACGTATGTCTTGATATTTATAGGATAATGCAAGAAAGGTCGAGTATGAATCATAGCAATAATGTCTTAAGTGAAACGCCCCAAAAAGTGCCCGAAAATGTGCCTCAAAAATGTATAATTCGTAATTTTTGTATATATTAAAATTCGTGTGTGATATCGAAATTCGACTTCATATTCGTGATCAGGGGATAAAATTGAGTGAGAAATGGTATAACCCCGATTCTAGAGCAACCTTATCAAAATTTGATTTTCCAAAGTTGACGAAAAATAGAATCGATCCGCCCCCCTGGCACAACACGTTCAGTGTGACTTGTACATTATGTTGCTAGTTTTTCTAGTTTGGTCCAAGGCCTTGGGGTCTTGGGCCTAAGTCTTCCTATACGTAAAAACACCTATACTTAGTCATTTTTCAACCCCATATCATTCAAGACATTCCCCAAAACCCTTTCAAACACTGAGCCAAATATTTCATTCAAAATCAAGTGCCCCAAACTCATTCCGGATCATAAGGAATTCATTCAAGCTTCAAGTTCTCATTCAAATCTTCATCAAGGATATCTCCAAAGTTGAGGTATGTGGGTTTAAACCATTGGATTCTTTCACCCATGGTGCTCAACTTTACTTTTTATGTAAATTGGATGTTCCTAAGTTGATTTACTTGTGGATATTACTCATTTTGAACTTGATTATAAACTATGTTGGGGTTTCATAAGATATGATTGTTTAAGCATGTTTTGATTTATGAATCGATGATCCATTATGAGAATTGATGAGGGGTTTTAATGTATTTTGCGTGAGGGAGTTGCCAAGTGTTGGTGGGTTGATTTATACTAAGTTTTCTCACATGATTTTTTTCACAACCCAAGCCTAGGGCCTAGAGTGACACAACGCAAGGGGAACCCAAAGGGACCCCAAACAAGCCTCTTAGAATATCATTACACATCCTTAACATGGAAGCAATAAAACAAGCATCAAGAGATAATAAATTAGGACAATCGGGGCTAAGGGAACACTTTCATATCATAGACATCAAAAACAATAGAGTCAAGGCTCATAGCTTAGATACATAACATGTCCAACAACACGTCTACTACATATATAAGAGCGGGGGCCACGACAAGCAACCGGACTCACCCTCATAGTCAATACATAAAAAAAGAAAAATAGTCTTAGTACATAGCAAGAGATCATAAGCAACGTCCCATAAATGGAGGACTTACCAACAAGCTTGATAGACAATCGTACTACCCACGTGGAGGGAGAGGATGATCGAGCGGTGCTCCGGTTCCTACATGGTGACATCATGTAGGCATAGAGTATGCATTAGTACATTTGAATGTACTAAGTATGCAGGATGCACTGCAATAATAGATAGACATCATAGGCAAAATACATAATAATACTCAATATATAGCATAATAGCAAGATGGCATGTATGAATGATGCTTAAAGTAAAATCATACTTATGTAGAACATAATACATGGGTAAGGAGTGACCATTCTTAGTGCAATCCAAGGCCTACCGACTCCTTGGAGAGGTGCTATCACGACCAAAGCGTAGGGTCTAGACGTGACATGACGCAGGGGGAACCCGAAGGGAACCCAAGCAAGCCTCTTAGAACATCATTACGCATCCTTGGTCGTGTAAGCAATAAAACAAGCATCAAGAGATAATAAAGTGGGACAACCGGGGTTAAAGGAAAGCACTTTCGTATCATAGACATCAAGAACAATACAGTCTAGGCTCTTAGCATAGATACATAACATGTCCAAAAAATACCTCTAATACATAGATAAGGGCGGGGGCCAAGACAAAACATCCGGGAACACCCTCATAGTCAAAATGGAACATAAAGAAGAATGTCTCAATGAATAATAAGAGCAACATAGACTAAGGTCCCCAAAGTGGAGGACTCACCAACTAGCTTGAGTAGTATCGAACTAGCCACGAGGAGGAGGAGGATGATTAACTTGGGCACCGGTTCCTACATGGTGATATCATGTAGGCAAAAGTATGCGTTAATATGTTTGAATACACTAAGTATGTAGGATGCATTGCAACAAGATTAAGGCATCATAGTCAAAATCTGTAACAATAGGCAATAGACATAATATAACAATATGGCATGTATGATCAATGCATAAGTAAAACATGCTTAAGTAACTCATGCTCATACAGGATATCATATGTGTAGAAGAGACCAAGCTAGATTTTCAAGGTACAAACCCCTTGGTTGGTTGATGATAGTTCCACGCCATCATCACGGTGGTGTGGTACAAACCCCTCACATGGTTGATGATAATAACATCTTATCACCATGGTGGCGAAGTACAAATCCCTCACATGGTTGATGAGTACAAACCCCTACCTCGGTTACCCGGGCTCTTGTCCCCCCGGATCGGGCATGGTCTATTGAAACACTTTATATAGAGTATATCATACACATGAGCTCATTTCTTCATCATATAGTCAATCATATCATATCTCATGCTTTGGACCTTCAACTCCTCAAGAAACCACATCTGGACATTTTATCAAACACTTAGAGGGTGTGTAATGCTAGTATAAAACCATGGAATATAGAGATAAAATCATGCAAAAAAATTTATTGTAAAAACATCAATCAACACCTTGAAACACCCTCAAGAAACATATATCAAAACCCCTCCTCAAATCTTTCAATAGTTTAAAATTTTATAGCTCAAACCATAGCAAAACAGTCACAATTTCACATAGCTTTACATAGTGTGCAGTGAATTTCATAATAAGAAAGACCCATTTGTAAATCAACATTAAATATGAAATTTGAGTAAAAGGAGACTTGGGTATCATGGGTGAAAGGAACCCACATACCTTAGCTTGGAGATAAGCTTAGTGAAGATTAGAGATGGAGACTTGAAGCTTGAAGAAGAACCTTGAAGGAAACCTTAGTTCCGAATGAGGGTTTGGGACTTGAATTTAGGAGTGAAAATATGACTAAGTGTTTGAGTGAGTATTGGGAAATGTTTAGGATGATATGAGGGAGAAATATGGCTAAGTATAGATAAAAAAACATTTGGGAACACTTAGGCCCAAGACTTAGAAGTCTTGGATGAAGTTAAAAAAACAGTCACAAAAATATATTGGTGCGCGTCGCGAAAGCAGCGTGCACAACTCACTGAAAATCGTAATTTGAAAAATTATAATTGCTAATCTTTTGCTCTTAAATCAGGGTTAGAACCTTCTACACCTAATTTTGACCCCTTGAACAAGAATATGAAGTCGAATTTTCGATGTCACACATGAATTTTGAGATATATGGAATTTAAAATTCTGGGCATTCTGAGAAACATTTTCGATCACTTATTTGGGGGTCATTTCCATATCTCCCCCTTGGGAACATTCGTCCCCGAATGTAAAAGAGACGTACAAGACAAGAGTGATCATAAACAAATTAGCCCCTACAAGAATGCAACATTACATTTAAAACACCATTTTCAAAATCTCATCATGAGCATAAAATCATCATAAATTTGCTAACCTAAACATGAAAGCATATGAATGACATAGAGGCTGAAATATAAGACTTGAAATCACATAGTGAACTTAGAATTAGTACCTTAGGCATGAGTGGAGTGGAAAAGAAAGGATACCGCTTTTGCATGTCAGCTTCGGCCTCCCAAGTAGCACTTTCAATATTTTGGTTCCTCTAAAGGACCTTAACGGATGTCACCTCCTTGTTCCTTAATCTCTTCACTTGCCTATCCAAAATTTGAACCGGAGTCTCCTATAAGTCAAGTTATCCTTAACAACACCCACAACATCAAGAGGCACAATAGCATTAGGATCACCAACACATTTTCTCAACATAGAGACATGAAACACCAGATGAACCAAATTCATTTCACTAGGCAACTTCAATTCATAAGCTACCTTGCCAACCCTCCTCAAGACCTCATAAGGACCAACAATCTTAGACTCAACTTCCCCTTTTAACCAAAATGGACCACACCTTTCATTGGAGAAACTTTCAAATAAACCCAATCACCCACTTTGAATTCAAGGTCTCTTCTCCTCACATCGACGTAAGATTTTTGACGACTTTGGGCTGTTTTCAACCTTTCGCTAATCACCCTAACCTTCACAAAAGCTTCCATAACTAGATTCGGTCCCAATAACTCCATCTCTCCATCCTCAAACCAACCAACCGGAGATCTACAATGTCTCTCATAAAGAGCTTCAAAAGGAGCCATACCAATGCTAGAGTGATAGCCATTGTTGTAGGCAAACTCAATCAAAGAAAGATGGTCATCCCAACTACCCTTAAGCTCCAAGACACAAGCCCTAGGCATATCCTCAAGTGTTCGAATGGGTTTTTTGGTTAAGCCATCCATTTGGGGGTGAAAGGTCGTATTAAGGTGAACTTTTGTACCAAGACCCCTTTGAAAAGACCTCCAAAAGTGTGAAGTGAATTGTGAACCACGATCCAATATGATGGACAAAGGAACCCTATGTAACCTCACTAACTCATGGATGTACAACCTTGCATACTCTTCAGCCCCATATGTGGTCTTAACCGGTAAAAAGTGAGTTTATTTCGTCATCCTATCAACCACCACCCAAATGGAATCAAAACCCTTCCTAGTATTGGGCAACCCAACCACAAAATCCATATTAATCACCTCCCACTCCAAGTAAGAATCTCTATATCTTGGGTTAGGCTACCCGGCCTTTGATGTTCGGCTTTGACTTGTTGACAACTATGACAATCGGAAACAAATTTAGCAATATCCCTCTTCATGCCTCCCCACCAATACACATCTCTTAAGTCTCTATACATTTGGTGGAACCGAGGTAGATACAATAAGAAGAATTGTGCGACTCATCAAGGATCTTCTCCCTCAAACCATTAACACAAAGCACACACAACCTACCTTGGTACCTAAGGGCCCCATCTCCCCCTTGGGAGAAAACCTCTATTTTGCCCTCTTTCACCAAGGCCTTCAATTCAAGTAAGGAGGAGTCAAGATCTTGTTTTGCTATCACCTCATCAACTAATGAAGACTTAGACCCATCAACAACAACCACACCATCATCACCAACCTCTTCCAACCTAATCCCCAATCTAGCCAATGGTGCACCTCCCTAGCCATCTCTCTATCACCACCATCCACATGAGCTAGGCAACCCATGGACACCCGACTCAAAGCATCTGCCACAACATTTGCCTTACCGGGATGTTAATACATACTCATGTCATAGTTCTTAAGGAGTTCTAACCATCTCCTTTTGCCTCAACTTGAGATCCTTTTGAGTGAAGACATATTGGAGGCTCTTATGATCGGTGAATACATCCACATGCACCCCATACAAGTAATGACGCAAAATCATTAATGCAAACACAACGACGGCTAACACTAGATCATGGGTAGGGTAGTTCCTTTCATGCACCTTGTGTTGTCTAGAAGCATAAGCTATGGTTGTACTATTTTGCATCAACGCACAACCCAAACCAATCGGGGAAGCATCACAATACACCACAAATCCCTCAAGGCCATCAAGTAGTGACAATATAGGAGTGGACACAAACTTGTCTTTCAATATTTGGAAGCTCCTCTCACACTCATCAGTCTACACAAACTTAACCTTCTTTTGTGTCAATTTTGTCAGAGGATAAGCAATGGAGGAGAACCCATTCACAAACCTTCTATAATAACCCGCTAAGCCCAAGAAGCTCCTAATATCCTACGGGGTTAATGATCTAGGCCAATTTTTAATCATATGGGTTTTCTTCGGATTCACTTTTATGCCATCCCCCGACACCACATACATCAAGAATGCAACCTCCTTCAACCAAAATTCACACTTGACATATTTGGCATACAATTTGTCCTTCCTCTATATTTGCCACACAACCCTCAAATGTCCTATATGCTCCTCCCTACTATGTGAATAGATCAAAATATCATCAATGAAAGCCAAAACAAAGGAATCAAGGTAAGATTTGAAGACCCTATTCATTAGGTCCATGAAGATGAACGGTGCATTAGTCAAACCAAACGACATCACAACAAACTCATAATGCCCATATCTAGTCCATAAGGCTGTCTTGGAAATATCACACTCCCTCACCCCTCACTTGATGGTACCCGAATCGAAGATCAATCTTAGAGAATAAGCTAGCCCCTTGCAATTGGTCAAACAAATCATCAATCCTTGGATGAGGATACATATTCTTGATGTTGACCCTATTGAGTTGTCGGTAGTCAATGCACATTCTAAGGGACTCATCCTTCTTTTTCACAAACAACACCAAAGCACCCCAAGGTGATTGGCTAGGTCTAAAAAATCCCTTCCCCAACAAATCTTCCAATTGTTCCTTTAACTCCTTCAACTCCATCGGGGCCATACGGTAAGGGGGAATGGAGATAGGTTGAGTATCGAGGAGGAGGTCTATGATAAAATCTGTTTCCCTTTCGGGAGGAACACTGGGAAGTTCATTTGGGAAGACATCAAGAAACTCATTTAAAACCAGAACTGACTCTATGGAAGGGGCTTTTGACTTTACATCTCTAACCCTCACAAGATGATAAAGACACCCTTTAGAGATCATCTTACAGGCTTTAATGCATTAAATGAATCTATACTTGACCACCACATCTTGACTTTCCCACTCAAGGATGAGTTCATTAGGGAATTGAAACTAACCCTACGGGTTCTACAATCAAGAGAAGCATAGTAGGCATGCAACCAATCCATCCCTAGAATGACATCAAAATCAACCATGTCTAATTCAACAAAATCACAAGGCAACAATTTATGCAAAATGCAAATAGGACAACTCCTATAAACTTTTCTAGAAACAATAGAGGCAACAATAGGAGTAGACACTTCGCATGACCCATGCAACAACTCGGGGTCCACATGGAACCTTTTGGGCAACAAAAGGGGTAACAAAGGAAAGAGTGGCACCCAAATCAATCAAAGCATATACATCAAAGTCAAAGATTTTCAACATACCGGTAACAACATCGGGAACCTCACCAACCCCTTGCCTCCCATGTAGTGCATAAAATCGGTTTTGCCTTGGGGAACCCCCTTGAGGACCATCTCTACCCAATAGGACCGTATTTGCACCCCGGCCTTTGCCACGGTTTCTTGGACAATCCACCTTCTTGTGAATAAATTCCCCATATTCAAAGCATGCATTAGAACCTTTCAAACATGGGCCTCCATGACTCCTTCCACATTTAGGGCGAGCATCAATAGTAGTCATCCCACCAACACCTTGAGGCCTAGGTAAGTCATTGGCAAACCCCCTATTATTAGCATGGGAAGACCCTTAGCCTTGATGAACTTTAGCACCCTTTGGGAATTTCCCCTCAAATCGGGCCCTCTTAGCCTCATACCCCCTTCTCTTCCTCAATTTCTCCACCTCTATTCGCTCGGCATAGGTCATCAACCGAGACAAGTCCATGTCACTAATTAGCATGGCAGACCAACATTATTCACTTACCAAGTCGGAGACCCCCATCACGAACTTATTCATCTTAGTTCTTGGATCGGCCACCAAATGAGGAGCATACTTTGAAAGTTGATTAAACTTGAGGGCATACTCTCTCACACTCATAGCACCTTGTTTCAAGTTCATAAACTCCACCAACTTAGCCTTCCTAAGCTTAAGAGGTAAAACGTGATTAAGGAAAGCCAATTTGAACTCTTCCCAAAGCACCACATTACCAATTCCATTCTCACCGTTCCATTGATCATACCATATTTGGGCTACCTCTTTAAGTTGGTATGCCGCTAACTCCGCCTTTTCATTTGTCCCAACACCCATGATATTCAAAATCTTGTAGACCTCATCAATGAACTCTTGTGGATCTTCATCCACCTTTGACCCATAGAACACCGGAGGATTCATCCACATGAAGTCCCTTACCCTTGCTCCCGGTGTAGTAGCATGAGGGGCTTGGGCCCCTTGATTTACTTAGTTGGCCACAACTTGGGCAAGCATAGTGAGAGCATCCCAGAGCTCACCATTGGTAGGTTGCTCCTTGGAGTTTGGGCCCTTCTTCCTCAAGTATTTGACATGATTTAGCATAGCAAAGAATAATCGTTAGGGGGAAAAACTCACTACAACTCTATAGCACGATGTAGGACATGAAGAAGGGAAACATTTCCTAAAAAGTCTCATAGCCTCCTACTCATAGTCATGGCGCGTTTCACAACCATGAATAGGACTCTAGTCAATGTGATGTGTTGGACTCCGAGGATCTATCAACCTACTGCTCTGCTACCAAGTTTGTCACGACCCAAGCCTAGAGACTAGATGTGACACAACACAAGGGGAACCCAACATTATTACACATCCTTAGTCGCGAAAGCAATAAAACAAGCATTAAGAGATAATAAAATGGGACAATTGGGGCTAAGGAAAGCACTTTCATATCATAGACATCAAGAACGATAGAGTCAAGGCTTTAAGCATAGATACATAACATGTCCAATAAACACCTCTAATACATAAATAAGAGCGGGGGCCAAGACAAAGCAAACGGGCTCACCCTCATAGTCAAAATAGAACATAAAGAAGAATGTCTCTATACATAATAAGAGCAACATAGACTAAGGTCTCCAAAGTGGAGGACTCACC
>JAPFFP010058412.1:0-51040 GCA_026153255.1 Solanum medicagineum | reverse complement strand
AGCCTCGTCTCTGTTTAACTAACAAATTTAAGCTAAGCAAGTAGGTGACTCACCTGCTAGCTTCTAAGTCCTACAAGAACCTCAGTTCTTTTACTTCATTTAAGGTTGTAATCTCCTTAATTCAACACAAAACATGTATTTACTCGACCCTCTTAAGCGTTAAATGCACATATGACCCATTAACACGAGATTCAAGAACTTTTAAAAATTTAGTGTCACTTATCCAACCCATGTCATGTTTCATTTGCATTGCACTAGTATTGTAAGGTGTGGGGTGTTACACCCAAATTGTTGTTCCAATTGTTTAATTGCCATAGATTAAGACTTTATCTTTTGGTTTATGCTTGAACGTCCGATTTCATCCCCTTCAAGGTGTTATCTTGGTGGTCGGCTCTTGTCAACAACTTGTCAAACATCTCTTCAAGCCTCGAAGTACTTGGCACGATGTCACGGTTGTGGGGCGACACATAAGGACCATTCCTATAGCATCTCTTCTACCCCATTCGGCATCCGGCACTCTCTCTCTTTCAGAGTAGCCACCTCAGTTGTCTCTATAAGCACCATCATGGTTGTAGTTCCAACCTTGATTCCTGTAACCTTACTTCCAATAGTCCAAGTTGGACCCTTGGGGATTATTTTTGAAACCCACCGCTTGGTTGCTCACGGAACAAGCATCTTCATCAAAGAATGGATCTTCATACATAGGAGTCTTAGGAGGTTGGTGGGTGACTACTTGGACACTTGCTTGGTTTTGCTTTAAAACCAAGTCCATACTCGTGCGAAGTTGAGCAAGTTGCTCCATGATCTCTTCATTGACCTTTGCTTGCTCATTCTTGGTGTTGACCACATAGGAAGTCTTCATTGCACCTCGCTCTCATTAACCTCATATCTATTGGTTTTAATCACTTACTTCATCTTTGCGGCTATCAATGCAAAAGGTTGGTCAAAAAACATGCCTCCCATGATTGTATCGGCACAAGCTTGCCTATTCTCGTCAAGTGCCCTATAGAAAATCTCAACCAAGGGATCATCAACAATATTATGATCGGGGACCATCCTTAAGCAATTGGTGAATCTCTCCCATATGGTACTAATAGAGTCACCCTGCAGTTGCTCAAAATTATTTATCTGGTTTGTGAGCTTAAGCTTTTTTGATCATGGGGAATATCTCTCAAGAAACACTTTCTGAAGCTCTGCCTAACTTGTTATTGTACTTGGAGGAAGCTCTGACAACCACACAACTGCATTACTAGTTAGCAACAATGGAAACACCTGCAAACTATTGACATCAAGAGAAAGATTTTGTGTCCCCATAACAATCTTGCAGACGAAGACAACATTATGAAGATGACAATGGGGATCCTCTGAAGGTAGCCCTGTGAACAACCCATGATTTTGGAGCATTTTATGTAATCCACTTGACACCAAGAACTTAGAATCTGCCGTTAATGGAGGCAGAACTATAGCTCTAGTAACATCCATGGCCATAGGGTTCAAGCGATATATATTCCAAGCATAAGTGTTCTCATTGAAATCCCTAAGTTGTGGCCTATTATCCCTCAGAGGTGGATTCTCTTATCTTCTTATATCATCATTCATATTCATTTCTTCCTCAACTACGATATCCTTGTTCACCTGTGCTGCACATACAACCTAGTACACCCTGCAAATAAAATCAAGAAACAAAAACAACAATTAAAGGAAAATACAAGAGAATCTAGAAATTAATTCTTGAAAAAAACTAACAATGAAATCAAGTCAAAAACCTAGTTGTATTCCTCGGCAACGGCGCCATATTTATGATAATCCTGATGTTCACACTCCAATAAGAAAGCGATCATTGTCAGTAATTAATCTAACCAAAAGTTAGGGTCGAACTCAATAGGGAATACAAGGTTTGACTACAAGAATTCACGATCAATCATTTCAAGCATCAATAACTAAAATCTCTAAATGGGGGGGTTTTGTGATTTAAGAACAAAAATAAAAAAATACTATACTAACTATGCGGGAAGACACTCAAATTTGGGGACAACTCGGGAATTATGTTCCCCATGGTTCGTTGAATCAATTACCCTAGACAACATAACTCTAATTGGGAATTCGCATGCAGGACGGTAACTTAGGTTCTTCCAACCCTCTTGTGAAGGTGAAGTTCGAATTTCACCATGGTACTTGGTCGGCAACCTTGGTGTGCCAACTAACCTTGGTTAGGATCTGTTGATTAGATGAGAACACATCAATCGAATCCTGTCGTCTACTTCGCTTTTTCTATTCATTACTACCTTGGTTAGGGTCGTGATAGTAGGCCGGGTTTGGTGTTGGCCACCACCAAACATCAATCACAATGAAGGGAAATAAACAATACATGTAAAACCCTAATCATAGAAATGCACAAAGCCTGGGTTATTTCAAGTCAACTAGCCATGGCTCCCACAACCTCAAGTTGTGGGTGCTTAGCTACTCATGGCTAAGGAAAAACCAACAATAATGCAAATAAATGACATAGTTGAGAGTTTACCCAAAGCAACGAAGAATAAAAGCACCACAAATTGCAAACCATATGCTTTGATGAATGGAAAATGAATATAATGTGGGTCTTGCAATCCCCAAAAGTGGTCTTCCAATTTGAAAGATAAAAATCTACTCTAAACCCCAAAGATATTCTAGAGAATATTCAAAGTATTTTTCCTCCATATTCACCTCAGTGTCCTTAAAATAGACCCTATATGAAGTATTTATAGTATTTACAAATTCAACCCTGAAAATTAAATAGAAAAGATAGCTAGCAATAGGTATGTTGCACAAGTATGACTTGTAGAGTGACCTACGAGTGGTAACCAGGGTCTTGTATCAGGAGCTTTGCACTTTGGACTTGACTGTTATGACCCACTGGTATGAGTCATTGCTTGGGCTATGACTCGTATTCTCTTCTCGTAGTCCAGGCCTTCAGTTCTTCGTCCAATATTTTCGCTCTCTATTTCTCACTACGAACCCACCTATATGAGTCATATGGAGACCTAAGACTCGTAGAGTGGCCTCGTAGGCCTATCCTCCAGTTAGCAAATTTCTACTTTTTTCTCACTGCTTCTTGCTACGAGATCACCCTATGACTCACAGCTTGGGCCACAACTCATAGGAAGGATCATACATCCTGCAATTCAGCAAAATCTGTAACTTTCTCCTAAAATCATGCCAACCTACCTTTTCTACAACAACAAAACAAAAACACATGAAAATCATAAAAAGCTGCATTGAGGACTCACAAAATCCCTTGTTTTAGGTATCAAATGTGTTAT
Source organism: Solanum medicagineum (assembly GCA_026153255.1). NCBI lineage: Eukaryota > Viridiplantae > Streptophyta > Magnoliopsida > Solanales > Solanaceae > Solanum > Solanum medicagineum. The sequence goes on along the minus strand of JAPFFP010058412.1, from coordinate 47,741 downwards.
ATTTTGACAACACATCAGAACAATGAGTAGTTGACTTGATATAACCTAGACTTTGTACATTTCTTTGATTTGAGTTTTGCATGTATTGTTTATTTTCCTTCATTTTGATTAATGTTTGGTGGTAGCCAACACCAAACCCTGCATACTATCATGATTCCAACCAAGGTAGTGAGGAATAGGAAAAGGAAAGTAAATGACAGAACTCGATTGATGTGTTCTCATCTAATTAACCAATCCTAACCAAGAGGAGGTTGATTGGGACAATGGGTAACGGTTAGTTGGCACACCATGGTTGCCGACCAAGCACCATGGTGAAATTCGACCTTCACCTTCACAAGAGGACTAGTAGAACCTAAGTTATCGTCCTGCATGTGAATTCCTAATTAGAGTTATGTTATCCAGGGTAATTGAGTCAACGAATCATGGGGAATAGGATTCCCAAGTTGTCCTTAAATTTGAGTGTCTTTCCGCATAATTAGCATAGTGTTTAGATTTATTTTTTTCTTTAAATTACAAACCCCCCCTCCATTTAGAGATTTTAGTAATTGGTGCACGAAATGATTGATAGTGAATTTACACAGTCAAACCCTGTATTCCCTGTGGACATGACCCTAACCTCCGGTTAGGTTTATTGCTGACTATGACCACTTTATTATTGGAGCGTGAACAATGTACGGCCGTTAGAACCCCCCCCCCCCTTTTTTGACTTTCAGCCCAACATGCAAAAACACACAAATTAATGCTATTTTTCTATGAAAAAAAAAAGAGATGATAGAGAATAAACCTCCACACGTCAACACATGAGAATACACACACGATTTCCCCAAAAGATATACCAAAAATCCACTAAAAATCATGAACTACCAAGGGTAACACACTCACGCACTCAACAGTAGTGGTTTTCACTACTATATGCACGCCCAACATTAGTATTATGCATTATGACTCATCAAACAAAGAAAGAAGTGATTTTGGACAAAGATCTACACATGCAAAACACAAGAATCTACATTAGAAAATAAATAAGTTCTTACTTGATGAGCAACAATAGGGATGAAAACTTGCTTGAATGAGTAGAATCCACACTTAGATAATGTACGAATCGTGAAATAGACTCACGAATCATTACAAAGATGATGTAAATTTTTGGGGCTTTTGAAGTGAGAAGTTGTGTGGTAGATAAAGAGAGACGTGAGAGAAGAAAGAGGGTGGAAAAATGTAAAGTGAGTTGTTTGGACAAGATAAGGGTTTTTAAATACCCTTGGTCAACTTAGTTGACAATTTCTCTCTCATCTACACGGACGACCTCACAGCTCGTGTCATGTGGCACGGTCCGTTTGGACTACTCGTCCCACCATACTTGCAACAATTTAACACTTACGTTGTTGTGTATTGGTTGATGGCACTTCCATGGGTGACCTCGTGGCCCGTGACACATGTCACGGTCTATTTGGTCATCTGTTTACCCACACTTGGCGCAATTTCCATGTGAAATATGGCTGGCTATACGTGCACCCTTCGAACAGTGGACTGCACAACCCGTTAGGTGTGAGAAAGTATGTGTGGACATGTTGTGTATCACCACTTGGAATCTAAGAAAACATACCTAGCATGTGCGGTCTCCACAGGCTAGCTCACGAGCCGTGTAACTTGCCCATTTGGCCACACTTGAGTTTTGAAGGATGTACCTGGTGCTCACCTCCCACATGTTTGACACCATGAGGCGTCACATGCCACATGGTCTGTGTAGGCGTACGTGGTACAGTGCCTGGCCACAATTTGGGGCTATATTAGGCTCATGTCTTGCATTTCTCCATGTGTAATTGTACGAACTCCGAAATTGATTCCTAAACCTACTTAGAAATACAACAAATCAAAGGCAAACAAAGATTTACTATCTTTTGGCTTTGGGGTATGATTGAATAAAGAAAAATGGCTCTTTAAACTGTCTGCACTTCTTTCAATTGTGAAGTAGTAGTTAGTCAATGCAACTTTCGACGTTCATCATGGGTCATCTGGAAACAGTCGCGCTATGTTTTTAAACATAGGGGTCAGGCTGCGTACATTCGACCCCCCTTACCCCGCAATGGGCGGTAGCCTTTCACTCTCTGCCCATTCACTTTGATCCTCATTTTCTTCTTCTAACTCAATTGCACCATGGGGAAACACCTGGATAATTGTATACGGGCCAGAACACCTTGACTTGAGCTTACCTGGGAAGAGTCTCAACCTGTAGTTGCACAGTAGTACCTTGTCATCAACACTAAAACTCTGTTGGGTGATATTCTTGTCGTGCTAGATCTTTATCCTCTCTTTGTATAGTGCCGCACTCTCATATGCATAGAGGTGAAACTCATCTAGCTCGTTAATCAGTCAAGTCTCAAGTTAGCAGCCTCCTCCTAATTCATGTTAAGCTTCTTCAAAGCCCAGAGTGCCTTGTGCTCCAACTCCACAGATAGATGATAGGCTTTAGCAAACACCAACTGATATGGGGACATATCAATAGGGGTCTTGTAAGCCATCCTTTAGGCCCAAAGTGCATCGCCTAGCTTCCGCTCCCAATTAGTTCTGGTAGCATTCACAGACTTGATCTGGATCTCCTTGATCTCTCTGTTTGACACTTCAACCTGTCCACTCATCTGTTGGTGATAAGGTGTGGCCGTTTTATGTTATCTGACTCCATACTTCGCTAGCACAATATGGAACACCTTGTTACAAAAGTGATAACCCCCATCAGTAATGATAGAAAAGATGTTCTGCCTCAGAAACTGGACAACACTCTTGCTTTCGTTGTTTGGCAATGTAACCACCTCCACCCACTTGGAGACATTGTCCACTGCCACAAGTATATACTTCATGCCATAACATCTCACAAATGGGCTAATGAAGTCAATGACCTAGACGTCAAACATTTCTACGTCAAGCATCAGGGTCATAGGAAGCTCTTGGCGCTTTGAGATGTTGCCATGTCACTGGCATTAATCACACCCAAGCACCAAGTCATAGGCATCTTTGTGGATGGTGGGCCAGTAATACCCACGTTGCAAAATCTTCTTTGCTATTCTGGCCCCACCATGATGACACCCCATTGATGAAGAGTGGCGGGCCTCCATGATATTCAACATCTCCACTCTTGGAATGCACTGCCTAATAACCCCATTAGCACATGTTCAGAACAAGTATGGGTTATCCCAGAAGTACCTGCGTGCATCATAAAGAAACGTTTTTCTTTTGTGAGGGTTAAGGCCCTCTAGCATAATGTCGCTTACTAGAAAGTTAGCAAAATTAGCAAACCAAGGAATAAGGTCAATGGAAGCTGCCAATACCTACTCATCAGAAAAGGAATCATCAATGTTCAACCAATCCTTCTCTCTTGACTCATCCCTCTGTCTAGACAAATGGTTTGCTACCTGATTCTAAGATCCTTTTCGATATAAGACCTCAAAGTCAAACTCTTGCAGCAGGAGAAAACATCTAATCAGCCTCGACTTAGCATCTTTCATTGCCATGAGGTATCCCAAAGCGGCATGGTCAATGTGCACTATCAATTTGGTGCCCAGTAAGTAGGCCCTGAACTTGTCAAATGGATACACCACAGCCAACAATTCCTTCTCGGTCACTGTATAATTCTTTTGAGCATCATTGAGGGTCTTGCTGGCATAGTAGATGGAGTGAAAAATCTTGTTGAGCTTCTAACCGAGCATAACACCTACAACAATTCTGCTTAGATCACACATAACCTCAAATGCGGCAGCCTAGCCAGGTGCAACCACCATGGGTGCAGAAATCAACTTTTGCTTCAGGGTCTCAAAGGCATGCCTGCTACTGTCATCAAATTGAAACTTTGCATCCTTCTCCAATAGCTTGCCAACAAATGTGAAGTCTTGAAGAAATCTTTTATAAGTCGACGGTAAAAACCCGCATGCCCAAGGAAACTTTGGACCCCCTTAACAGATATGGAAGGCGGTAATTTCTCAGTCACCTTGATCATTGCCTTATCCACCTTTATGCCCTTCTCAGAAGTCTTATTGGCAAGAAATATCCCCAACTTGACCATGAAGTGACATTTTTCCCAATTTAACACCAAATTAGCCTCTTCACAATGTTGTAGTACCCTGCTAAGATTCAACAGACAAGCGTCAAAGGAATCACCCACTCTAGAGAAGTCATCCATAAATACCTCAAGGGTGTTTTCGACCATGTCTGAGAAGATTGACATCATACAGTGCTGGAAGGTTGCTAGGGCATTGCATAGACCGAAAGGCATCCTCCTAAAATCAAAAGTCCCATACAGGCAAGTGAAAGTGGTCTTATCTTGATCCTCCAAGGCTATGGATATCTAATTGTTGCCCGAGTACCTGTCCTAGAAGTAGGTAGTTACCACCCTCTACCTTCTAACTTGTCTAACATCTGGTCCATCAAGGACATGGAGAAATGATCCTTCAAGGTCCATTTATTCAGATTCCGGTAGTCCATACGCATCCGCAACCAGTGACAGGTGCAAAGGGACGAGTTTATTTTTATCATTGGCTGCCACGGTCATACCCCCTTTCTTAGGGACACATTGAACTAGACTAATCCAATGACTGTCAGAGATGGGGTATATCACCCAGAATCTAGCCACTTGATGTTCTCCTTTTTTACCACCTCTTGTATAGGTGGATTCAGCTTGCGCTGGTGTTCGATACTAAGCACACAGTTATCCTCCAACTTGATCTTGTGCATACATACTCCTGGAGGAATCCCTATAATATCTGCAATGGTCCAACTAATAGCTCTTTTGAATTATTGGAGGACCCTCAACAATGCCTTCACCTGGTCGTCCTGGAGATCTGCAGCCACAATCACAGGAAGGGTGTTATCAGTGCCCAAAAATGCATACCTTAAGTGTTAGGGCGGCTCTTTGAGCTCCACAGCCGGAGGCTTCTCAATAGAAGGTTTAGCTGATGGTGTAGGCCTATTTTGCATGTCCAAGTGCAACTTTCTAGGGACAAATGGTCTGGTTTCCCTACCTTGCAAAGCATTCACAATGTATGCGTATCCACCGATACCATCCTCTGGGAAGTTCATCAACACTGCAGCCAGTGTGTCCACACTCATTAGTTTCCTCAAGTGGGATATCAGAAAGATAGTCATCTTCACATATATGATAGACATCATGGCCACCTCTTTAAGTGTCTTCATTGCAGCACACACACTCAATTTTACCTCTTCAGTCACCTCTCCTCGCTCCACATCTACCAATGCCCTGCCGGTAGCCAGAAATGGTCTCCCAAGGATGATGGAAACCTCAAAATCCAGCTGATAGTCCAGAATGACAAAATTCGTAGGAAAAATAAACCTACCCACACGGAGTAGCACATCACACAAAATTCCCACGAGCCGCTTCACCGATCAGTATGCCATAAATAGTTGTATTGTAGTGTGTGTGGGGACTCCTAAGCCCAGCTACTTATAAACTGCTAGTGGTATTAAGTTGATGCTGTCACCCAGATCATAGAGAGCTCTTGCAAAGTCATATGCTCCAATGGTACACGAGATAGTGAAGGCTCCCGGATCTTTCACCTATTCACCAAGAGATCCTGCAGCAATGGCACTACAATGGTGGAGGTTGTTGGCCGACTCGATCGTGGTTGTCCTTTTCTTAGTAACTAAGTATTTCATGAACTTAGCATAATGCAATATCTTCTCTAGTGCCTCCACTAGAGGGATGTTCACTATTATCTCTTTCACCATGTACAAGAACTTCTGCAACTTGCCATTCTCAAACTTCTTCTGTAACCTCTATGGGAATGGTGGTGGAGGCTTAGGGATTGTTGGCAAAGGTTGAGTCACTGGTTTATCTAACCCTTGAGCCTCTTTAGCAACCTTAGGCTCTGCTGTTGTCACCTCAATTTCTTCACTCACGTCATCAACATGCACCTCAATGGGGTAGGGTGTCTTGCCTTCAACTTTATCCATACCTACATCACTAGCTACAACAAAGTCAGAGAGTGCCTTGCCACTCCTCGTAGTTAGAGCCATGTAGTGACCATCACTCTTCGGGTTCTAAATAGTGTCACTAGGAAGTGACCCTGCTTTCCTCTGATTCAATGCGGATGGCAATTGCCCCATCTGCTGCTCCAGTTGCTTGATCGAGGCGGAATGCGAGTCGACCAGTCGCGAACATTGGGCATCTCTTCTTTTATATCTCACATCTCTGCTTCAGTGGACTCAACTTTGTCAAGAACCTTCCCCATTATCTCCTCTAGTCGGGAGTTTCCACCACCATCATTCTAACGCTCATGGTTCTTATAGCCATCTTTATTCTGCCAATTTCCTTGATAGTTCTGATTACGACCATAGTTCTGACCTTGATTACCAGTATTGACTGGCCGGTACACCTCTGGCTTCCTAAGAAGTTCGCCTCCTCATCATAATTATAGCCTTGATCATCATACCTGGGCATTGTGTCCACGACTTTCACCTTTTCTATGCCTTCATCTAATAGCTGCTTTGCTAGCAAGTCCAGTTGGGTCTTCATATGGGCCATGTATTGATCACGTTCCTCCTTATTCTATTGCTGCTCTACAATCATCATGAAGATAAACCTCGAACAGTCTCCATCTCTGGTGTACCACATCTTTTTATTTTTGGCTACCTGATCTAAGATCACCACTATATCTGGGAAATTCGTAGATGTGTATGATCCCCCACCAACAGCATCAATGAAAGGCTTCGTCATGAAGTTGCAAGACCTATAGAAGACTGCCTTCAAATGCTCATTTGTGAGATGATGATTAGGGAACTACTTAAAACTTCTGCCTGAAGCTCTCCCAAGTCTCATGTAGTGCTTCATTCGGAGCTGCTTGTGAGACCCAATGTCACCTGTGATCTTCAGCTATCTTGATGCAGGGAAGAACCTCTCCAAGAGTGCTCTTTTAACTCTCCCCAAGTAGGGATGGAATCATGTGAAAGCTCATTCAGCCACTTTATCGCTGCACCAGAAGGAGACAATGGAAATAATCGCAGCCTAAGTGCTTGCTGATTGAATCCTAGAATCGTAGATTATTGACATGTAGCATCTGTGGCATAGTACTAGTAATAGTAAACTTAACACTTGCAGACGGGGGAAGTACAATTACCCCAGTGGTCCCAGCACCCTTATCATCATCATTCACTCTTGGGGAGGCTGAGGCACTTGGGTCTTACACTGGCCAGCGACACCTGTCTAAGTGGTGCTGCCAGTGGCACCTCATTACTAGCATGGTCATCGTCACCTAGACAATCGTTTCTCTCACCTATAGGATTCACGACCAACTTTGTCAGTCTAGCTGCTTTATGTTCTTTGGCATTCATTCTGTGGACTGACTTAGTAAGCTCGGGGTCATAGGGAACAAGTGCTTCAATAAGACATCATATAGCAATGGCACTATAGTGGTGGAGGTTTTTGGCCGGCTCGATCATGGCTTTCCTCTTCTTAGTAACTAAGTCTTTCATGCAATTAGCATAACGCAACATCTGCTCAAGTGCCTCCACTAAAGGGATGCTCACTAATATCTCTTTCAGCATGGACAAGAACTTCTACAACTTTCCATCTTCAAACTTCTTCTGTAACATCTATGGGAATGGTGGTGGTGTCTTAGGGATTGCTGGCAGAGGTCGAGTCACTGGCTTATCTAACCCTCGAGGCTCTTTAGCAACCTCAGGCTCTGCTGGTGTCACCTTAATTTCTTCACTCACGTCATCAACATGGCACCTCAATGGGGTCAGGTATCTTGCCTTCAACTTTATCCATACCTACATCACTGGCTACAACAGGGTTAGAGAGTGCCTTACCACTCCTCGAAGTTAGAGCCACACAGTGACCATCACTCTTCAGTTCTAAATAGTTTCACTAGGAAGTGACACTGCTTTCCACTAATTCAATGCGGCTGCCCCTTCTACTGTTCCAGTTACTTGATTGAGGTGGAATGCGAGTTTCCGAACATTGGTCATCTTTTCTTTTATATCTCACATCCTTGATTCAGTGGACTCAACTTTGTCAAAGACATTCGCCATTATCTCCTCTAGTCGGGAGTTTCCACCACCATTATTCTAACGCTCATGATTCTTATAGCCATCTCTGTTCTGCCAATTTCCTTGATAGTTCTAATTACGACCATAGTTCTGACCTTGATTATCGAAATTGACTAGCCGGTACACCTCTGGCTGCTTAAGAAGTTCGCCTCCTCGTCATAATTATAGCCTTGATCATCATACCTGGGCATTGTATCCACGACTTTCACCTTTTCTGTGCCTTCATCTAATAGCTGCTTTGCTAGCAAGTCCAGTTGGGTCTTCATATGGGCCATGTCTTGATCACGTTCCTCCTTCTTATATTGCTGCTCTACAGTCATCATGAAGATAAACCTCGAACAGTCTCTATCTCTGGTGTACCACATCTTATTATTTTTGGCTACCTGATCTAAGATCACCACTATATCTGGGAAATTCGTAGACGTGTATTATCCCCCACCAACAGCATCAATGAAAGGCTTTATCACGAAGTTGCAAGACCTATAGAAGACTGCCTTCAAATGCTCATTTATGAGATGATGATTAGGGCACTGCTTAAACTTCTGCTTGAATCTCTCCCTAGTCTCATGTAGTGCTTCACTCGGAGTTGCTTGTGAGACCCAATGTCACCTGTGATCTTCAACTATCTTGATGCAGGGAAGAACCTCGCCAAGAGTGCCTCTTTTAACTCTCCCCAAGTAGGAATGAAATCATGTGGAAGCTCATTCAGCCACTTTATCGCCACACCAGAAGGAGACAATGGAAATAATCGCAGCCTAAGTGCTTGCTGACTGAATCCTGGAATCGTAGATGATTGACATGTCACTAAAGCATTTAAGACATGCTAATTGTATCCTTAGTTGCTGCTCACTGAAAAACCCTTTCAACTGTAGCATTTATAGCATAGTACTAGTGATGGTAAACTTAACACTTGTAGGCGGGGGAAGTACAACCACCCTAGTGGTCCCAGCACCCTTATCATCATCATTTACTCTTGGGGAGGTTGAGGCACTTGGGTCTTACACTGGGCAGCGACACCTGTCTAACTGGTGCTGCCAGTGGCACCTCGTTACCAGCATGGTCATCGTCACCCAGAAAATCATTTCTCTTACCTACAGGATTCACGTCCAACTTTGTCAGTCTAGCTGTTTTACGTTCTTGGGCATTCAATCTGTGGACTAACTTAGTAAGCTCAGGGTCGTAGGTAACAAGTGCTTCAACAAGAGATATTATAGCAATTGCACTATAGTGGTGGAGGTTGTTGGCCGGTTCGATCATGGCTTTCCTCTTCTTAGTAACTAAGTCTTTCATGAAATTAGCATAACACAACATCTGCTCAAGTACCTCCACTAAGGGATGCTCACTGATATCTCTTTAAGCATGGACAAGAACTTCTGCAACTTTCCATCTTCAAACTTCTTCTGTAACATCTATGGGAATGGTGGTGGCGGCTTAGGGATTGTTGGCAGAGGTTGAGTCACTGGTTTATCTAACCCTCGAGCCTCTTCAGCAACCTCAGGCTCTGCTGTTGTCACCTCAATTTCTTCACTCACCTAATCAACACACACCTCAATGGGGTCAGATGTCTTGCCTTCAACTTTATCCATTCCTACATTACTGGCTACAACAGGGTCAGAGAGTGCCTTACCACTCATCATAGTTAGAGCCACGCAGTGACCATCACTCTTTCGGTTCTAAATAGTTTTACTAGGAAGTGACACTGCTTTCCTCTAATTTAATGCGGTTGCCCCTTCTGCTGTTCTAGTTGCTTGATCGAGGTGGAATGCGAGTCGACCAGCTGGCGAACATTGGGCATCTCTTCTGTTATATCTCACATCCTTGCTTCAGTGGACTCAACTTTGTCAAGAACCTTCGCCATTATCTCCTCTAGTCGGGAGTTTCCACCACCATCATTTAACGCTCATGGTTCTTATAGCCATCTCTGTTCTTCCAATTTCCTTGATAGTTCTGATTACGACCATAGTTCTAACCTTGATTACCGATATTGACTGGACGGTACACCTCTGACTACCTAAGAAGTTCACCTCCTCGTCATAATTATAGCCTTGATCATCATACCTGGGCATTATGTCCACGACTTTCACCTTTTCTGTGCCTTCATCTAATAGCTGCTTTGCTAGCAAGTCCAGTTGGGTCTTCATATGGGCCATGTCTTGATCACGTTCCTCCTTCTTCTATTGTTGCTCTACAGTCATCATGAAGATAAACCTCAAACAGTCTCCATCTCGAGTGTACCATATCTTGTTATTTTGGCTACCTGATCTAATATCACCACTATATCTAGGAAGTTCGTAGACGTGTATGATCCCCCACCAACAGCATCAATGAAAGGCTTCGTCACGTAGTTGCAAGACCTATAGAAGACTGCCTTCAAATGCTCATTTGTGAGATGATGATTAAGGCACTGCTTAAACTTCTGCCTGAAGCTCTCCTAAGTCTCATGTAGTGCTTCATTCGGAGTTGCTTGTGAGACCCAATGTCGCCTGTGATCTTCAGCTATCTTGATGCAGGGAAGAACCTCTCCAAGAGTGCCTCTTTTAACTCTCCCCAAGTAGGGATGGAATCATGTGGAAGCTCATTCAGCCACTTTATCGCAGCACCAGAAGGAGACAATGGAAATAATCGCAGCCTAAGTGCTTGCTGACTGAATCCTGGAATCATAGATGATTGACATGACGCTAAAACATTTAGGAAATGCTAATTGTATCCTTAGTTGCTGCTCACTGAACAACCCTTTCAACTGTAGCATCTGTAGCATAGTACTAGTGATGGTAAACTTAACATTTGCAGGTGGGGGAAGTACAATTGTTCCAGTGGTCCCAGCACCCTTATCATCATCATTCACTCTTGGGGAGGTTGAGGCACTTGGGTCTTACACTGGGCAGCGACACCTATCTAAGTGGTGCTGCCAGTGGCACCTCATTACCAGCATGGTCATTGTCGCCCAGACAATCGTTTCTCTTACCTACAGGATTCACGGTCAACTTTTTCAGTCTAGCTGCTTTACGTTCTTAGGCATTCATTCTGTGGACTGACTTAGTAAGCTCGGGGTCGTAGGGAACAACTGCTTCAACAAGAGATCTTATAGCAATGGCACTATAGTGGTGGAAGTTGTTGGCCGGCTCGATCATGGCTTTCCTCTTCTTAGTAACTAAGTCTTTCATGCAATTAGCATAATGCAACATCTACTTAAGTGCCTCCACTAAAGGGATGCTCACTGATATCTCTTTCAGCATGGACAAGAACTTCTGCAACTTTCCATCTTCATACTTCTTCTGTAACATCTACGGGAATGGTGGTGATGGCTTAGGGATTGCTGGTAGAGGCTGAGTCACTAGTTTATCTTACCCGCTAGCCTCTTTAGCAACCTCAGGCTCTGCTGTTGTCACCTCAATTTCTTCACTCACGTCATCAATATGCACCTCAACAGGGTCAGGTGTCTTGCCTTCAACTTTATCCATACCTACATCACTGGCTATAACAGGGTCAGAGAGTGTCGTACCACTCCTCGTAGTTAGAGCCACGCAGTGACCATCACTCTTTGGGTTCTAAATAGTTTCACTAGTAAGTGACACTGCTTTCCTCTAATTCAATGCGACTACCCCTTCTGCTGTTCCAGTTGCTTGATCGAGGTGGAATGCGAGTCGACCAACTGCCGAACATTGAACATCTCTTCTTTTATATCTCGCATCCCTGCTTCAGTGGACTCAACTTTGTCAAGAACCTTCGCCATTATCTCCTCTAGTCGGGAGTTTCCACCACCATCATTCTAACGCTCACGGTTCTTATAGCCATCTCTATTCTGCCAATTTCCTTGATAGTTCTGATTTTGACATAGTTCTGACCTTGATTACCGATGTTGACGGTACACCTCTGGCTGTCTAAGAAGTTCGCCTCCTCGTTATAATTATAGCCTTAGATCATCATACCTGGGCATTGTGTCGACGACTTTCACCTTTTCTGTGCCTTCATCTAATAGCTGCTTTGCTAGCAAGTCCAGTTGGGTCTTCATATGGGCCATGTATTGATCACGTTCCTCCTTCTATTGCTACTCTACAGTCATCGTGAAGATAAACCTTGAACAATCTCCATCTCTGGTGTACCAGGCCCTTTTATTTTTGGCTAGATCACTACTATATTTGGAAAAGTCGTAGTCATGTATAATCCCACACAAGCAACATTAATGATAGGCTTCTTCACAAAGTCGCAAGACTAGTAGAAGACTGCCTTCAAATGCTCATCTAAGAGATGATAATTGGGCACTGCTTAAGCTTCTACCTGAATCTCTCCTAAGTCCCATGTAGTGCTTCATTCGACAGTTGCTTGTGAGACCCAATGTCATCTGTGATCTTCAGCTTTCTTGATGCAGGGAAGAACCTCTCTAAGAATGCCACTTTTAACTCTCCCCAAGTACGGATAGAATCATGTGAAAGCTCATTCAGCCACTTTATCGTCGCACCCGAAAGAGACAATGGAAATAATCGTAGCCTAAGTGCTTGCTAACTCACCCCTGGAATCTCAGATGATTTACATGTCACAAAAAATTTAGGGCATGCTGATTTGTATCCTTAGTTGCTGCTCTACTTAACAACTCTTTCAACTATAGCATCTGCAGCATAGTACTAATGATGGTAAACTTGACATCTGCTGGCAGAGAGGGAAGTACAATTGCCTAGTGGTCCTAGCACCCTCATCATCATCATTCACTGCTTGGGGCGGCTGAGGCACTTGGGGTCTTACACCGGGCAGCGACACCTGTCTAAGTGGTGCTGCTAGTGGCACCTCATTACCAGCATAGTCATCGTGACCTAGACAGTCGTTTCCCTCATCTACAGGATTCACAACCAACCTCTCTATCTAGATACTTCGCGTTCTTGGGCATTCATTCTGTGGATTGACATAGTAAGCTCAGGGTCATAAGGAACAAGTGCTTCACCCTTGCTTCGGCTGTTTGGCATGCAACGATTGCTCCTTACCAAGAACAAAAATAAGAAAAAAAAGTAAAATTACGGACTAGTATTACACACTGAAAGTAGTAACTGAAGACTATTACTTCGTTGTTTTCCCTGGCAACAACACTAAAATTTGATACGCCCAAATTTACACTCCAAAAGGAATTGTAAAGCAGTTGTTGATCAAATATAGAACTTAACCAGAGTTGAGGTTGATTCCATAGGAAATACATTAGAATAAATCTATTAGCACCATTTTCAGATGTAATATTTATTCCCGAAACATAAATACATAAAGTAAATTGGGGTTTTGGTTTTTCAAATTGAATCATTAAAATAAAGTAACAAACGAGGGCAAAGACTACTTGATTTTAAACAATTAATGCAAAGCTAGGATTGTGTTCACCATGACATCTAATGCGATAGCCAAATCTATGAGGTAAACTCATTCATGATTATGTATACAAGATCTAATAAGTTATGTAACACCTAATTCATCTTTTGGTCCTTCTTAGATGCATATCGTTCATCACCTTTTAATCTCAGAATATATACTTACTAACCCTTGTTGTCGATCCCAGAATACTCTCACCTCTCGGTCTCAAGTAGTTAGACTAGGTTAAAAAACCTCGAATTTCTATCGTATAACTCTTTTCCTAATCAAGACATCCCTTTCGGTCATGTAATGAATACAAGCTTACCCTAATGCATCAACTTATTAGGGAAGAAATTAAAGTGAAGATTACTATGATATATACGCTAATTAATCCCAAGATTTACCCCATATTCCTCTATCTTATTAGTTTTTCATGCTTTCCACAACCCTAGTTGTGGGTTTAGCCTAACATGTTCACGAAGGATAACCCACAATGATATTAGAATTCATAATGAAGAACTTACTATTACAAAATTAGAGAATCCACGGATTACAATCTCGAACAAGATAAGTGAAATCCACAAGGTTCAATGAAATTACAAGCAAAATAGTGTTTTCTTGTGTTCTTAGTCTCCGGTAGCTCAAGACTAAGTAAAAATGAAATAAAAATAATATTTACATACAAGGAGAACCTAATCTTATTTAAAATAGGAAAACTAATTTCCGCATGGGTACGGGTTATTACACGGCCCGTGTGAGAGTAAACGGACCGCGTGAGGCATCACTTACCTTCCAAATCTTGGTTCCGCCCCGTAGCTCCACTTGCATGTACATGTTCTATATGACCGTTGGTCCGTGAAATAGACCTTCTACCTCTCCTTAGCTTTTTTGCTTCTCAACTCATCACCATGGCCCACGTCACGGACCGTGGTTGGTCATACGGCCTGCGACAGGCCTCGTCTCTCACCACTTGTTTGGTTTGTGTGAATTTCGATGGTAATGGGCTTATTCATGTCCCTTTGGTGCCGCATGACACGACCAGTGTCATGCTCTACGGCTCCTGTAATGCACTGTGGGGCATGCCTTAAAGACTTTGCCTTTCGCTCTTGTGCCACGCCATCCCAAACTGCCATGTGTGAGGCCACGATGGGCCTCATGACTTGTGGATAGTCACGCAAGTCATGAAGGTCCCCGTGGATCTTCACTTGGCTTTAGTTCTTCAACAGTTGCCTAGGACACTTCCACGTCTCGTCTAACGGTTAGTGTAATATCACATGAGCCATGAAAGGCTCCCTATACCCCCACTTGGTCTTCATTACGTTCATTTTACTATCATTCATCCATGCCTCAATAACTTTTCCTGCAAAACAATAAAAATACACATCAAAATAATAACTTTGCCTGAGAACATGCAAAAACCCTTTGTTTAAAGCATTACAAGAGTCGTATTTCTATGATTCATCACTCCTCCTTTGTCATCCCCGCCTCTCAGCATGTGGCATCTAGATAATCAGTGCGGGGTAGCTTCCTAAGGGAGCAGAATGGTGTCTCCTCAGGGCCAGATAGATTAACAACCATCTCAGTGGGATCCAACGGGGGAAGTACAAGCGCTGCGGATATTACTGCCCTCATCTAGGAACAGATCTGCTGGATCTCTGCCTGAATAGATGTCATTTCAGCAGGCCAGGCTGAATTGAGGCTCTGCTCTTCTCGCCTATCAAATGCATCAATACGATTGTGTACTAGTTTGGGCCTCTCTTGAATAGTATCCACATAACGTGTCTACATATATGTCTCAACCTTTAAGATGTCCTGGCAAACCCACAATCGAATCTACTATAGCAATTAAGTCAACTGGGTCTCAGTGCATGCCTGCCTTTGCGCCAGGGCCTAAACAGATACCACTGACACGTATATTATGCCAACGGGTGCTGACTATATGGGTACGACCTCTGGTGAAGTAGTCGTAGTAGTGGGTCCCGTCTTTATCTCAATCTATGGGGACCCCTCAGTAGTAGGAGAAGCAGTGGTAAAAGAAGATGGAGGCTTAAAAAGTGGCACTGTGGTGAATATCTCTGGCATCTGCGCTGGAGGGTGTGGTGCTCATTGGTGGACCACCAGATTCTTATCAGCCTTTATCAGGCTAGCTTCCAATGTCCTTTGAACCTCAACTAGAGTGTCCAACTTGTGAAGAATCTCCACCCTCGCCTCTCGGTATATCAAGAACTGGAAGGGGATGGACGTGGACCACTTTAAGGCTGCCTCATAAATCTGCTCTGCCATCAAGTGGGCCCAATCTATGTCATAGCTAGCTAAGATGCAAGCAACCAGTGTAATATGGTCTGGCATCAAGGTGTTATCTACATGGGTAGGCTGGATCCGTGTTCTAATGACAGCCCACCAAAATTTGCTAGTGAAGTTGAGGGACACCTTCACTATGGGTACTGACGAAGTAGATACTCACTCAGGGTCCTTGCCGTGCTCACCAATATGGTCGGTGATCCATATCATCAATGCGGCCTTGCGGTTTGATCTCTCATCAAGACCTTGCCCCGAGTCTGCCCTAGTATATGGTCGAACTCAGCTATGGTCCTAGGTGCCTGGTACTCTGGACCAAAAAGCATACGACAAATGGAGGCCTCTTATATGTCGACTTGTACTCCCCTCAACCTTATGTGTGTCATCGTGGGATGAGTGAAGGGTCTCTTCCCCTTAGGAAGATATTCTAGGACGGTGGCAGCATTGGATGCAAAGAACTCTCGAACTATCGACAGGGAGTACTTCCTCGACAATACTGCCAGCAGCTGAAGTCTGTATCAGGCAATGGTTTCCTGGAGTCCGGAAATACTGTCTAGCTCTGAAGTAATAACCCAAGGCTTCTCTAATATAGAACGGGTTGTTCAGCCCTTCTCATCCTACTGTAAGTCATCCGGGTAGATCCACTGCATATCCCGTATGCACCATCAATTAGATAATGCATCCGAAGGTGAGGATGGTGCTCAGGGTACTGAAGATGACTCAAACTCTGATACCTCTCCAAATCTAGATTCAGATCCATCTCTGGAGGAAGTCATCTGTATTGAATTGCTCTCCTTGTCACCTCCCTAAGTAGACTAGGGAGGGCGGACCATGATGGCCTGAGTCTGGAGCTTTCTTGACTGTCTAGCAGCAGCCTGTGTCTATGTCTCTCGGTTCTCACATCAGGCTGGACACCGAG
The DNA here is from genome assembly GCA_026153255.1 of Solanum medicagineum. Classification (NCBI taxonomy): domain Eukaryota; kingdom Viridiplantae; phylum Streptophyta; class Magnoliopsida; order Solanales; family Solanaceae; genus Solanum; species Solanum medicagineum. Next base: position 31,138 of record JAPFFP010058412.1, on the reverse strand, counting down.
GTCCTCGAGTGATCTGCTAACCTCAGAATTTGATGTCCTAAAATAAAATCATCAACAGACCACAACAATTATATTCAACACTGAAGCAATCATTTTATGCACTTAAATAATCCTAACAAACTTTTCAGTGCCCCACATGCGACAATCATACACTACCACACCAACCGTTTGATAGTTAAAAGTTATGCCACTATGCACACGCATGCAATCACATGCCATTTTCTAAACAATGATATCTATTTACTTCGAACAACACGTGACTATATGATTTGAAGCAACAATCATTCACACATGACACAGCCAAACACACATTCCGGCAATTGTATAATTCATAGCAAAGCGACTGATCAATCAATGTTAAGCACATAATATATCACACCCAAGAGCAGCACCTATTGTAAGTAGACGAACACCGAAATACCGTATCCAACAACAACCTTAACTTAATGTTACCAATTTCAGCAATATAAGAAAATTAGAGTAAAAAAACTTACCAAATTTGGATCACAAAGTTGAGAAACTAAAGTAGGAGAGCGAAATGTGTGGAACCCTAGGTGGCCGAAATATCGTCGAAAAGTGGATGGAAAAATTGGAGGGAGTTGGATGGTGGTCGAAGTCGTGCTATAGGGGAAAAGGTTAGGATATGTTTGGGAAATCTTGCAAAACTGAGAGGTAAATTAATTTATCCCACTTTTTATATGTTGACCGGGTCGGGGTTTCATGGGGCGCGTAGCAATTTCTTTGGTCTATGGAACCTGGTCTTATAGTATGCCATAGCCTTAATCCGGGAAATTGGCTTCGCTCTACAGGTCGTACATAGACAAACGACTCATAAATTGGGTCGTAGAAACCCCCAACACTTAGATATTTTTAAGAATCTTACTTGGGGTACACGAGCCCCATTCACGACCTGTAGTTTTATCTATGGGCCATGAAGTTAGCTCATGGACTGGAGTATACAATACTTTTGTTCACTGGAAGAGTTCTACGAGTCAGTGTATGGGTCGTAGTTCACAAGACTTGTAAAATCGGTCGCAAAAACACTTCTTGTTGCTTATTCAGCCCAAGATGGCTGACTTGGTTTTGTACCTGCACATCCTTCATACAATACACTGTTACGCTATATGACACCAGTCTAGAGTCTAAAAATTACAACTAAAATGCTAAAATTAAAGTAGCTATAAGTCTAAAAGGCTAAAATAGAACAAAACTACTACTTATTACATCAAATATATTGGGTTGCCTCCCAAATAGCGCCTGATTTATTATCGCGACATGACTTGGACAACTTGGTTGCTCAGACTTCACCAAGTGCCCAAACTTCCATCTTAAAGTCATCGGGCCTCTTCATCGACTGACAAATGTTGAAAATGACTTCTTCATTATTCAATCGAAACTTGAGTGGGCCTGATTCTATATCCACTAGTTCTTACCCAGTGGCTAGGAAAGGCCATTCCAAGATGATTGGGACTTCAAAGTAAACTTCACAATCAAGGATCAGAAATTTTTGTAGGGAATATGAATTTCTCCACTTTGACAAGGACATCATATAATATTCCCACAAGCTTCTTCACCGTTCGGTCTGTCATCAACAATCACATGCTCGTAAGGATAAGAGCTCCTAAGCCTAGCTTCTTGAACACTACAAGGGGCATTAGATTTATGTTGGCTCCTATATCACATAATGCCCTTGCGAACTCAATATCTGCAATTGTGTAGGGCATGGTGAATGCTCCAGGATCTTCTCTCTTTTGCACTAAGGACCTTGTTGCTATCGCACTGCAATACTAAAGCTCTTGGAAAAGCTCCTGGATTATAATCCATTTCTTTGTGATCAAGTTCTTCATGAACTTTGCATACCCAGGCATCTTCTCCAATGCCTCGATGAGAGGAACATTGATGGAGATTTGCTTCAGCATGGAAATGAAGTGCTAGAATTTACCTTCCTCCTTCTTTTTTTGAGTCCTTGAGAGAAAGAAGGGGGAGGTCTAGGAATGGATTTCAACTTCTGTGGTGTCACTATTGCAACACTTATCCCATCCTTGGCACAAACATCTGTGATCTCTACATCCTTGTTCTTAACCATTTCCTTACGAACATAATCATCATCAACTGACATCGGAGGGTCAATTGTCTATTTTCCACCACGTGTAGTCACTTCTGTCATGACCCAAGCCTAGGGCCTAGACATGACATGGCCAATGGGGAACCCGAAGGGATCCCAAGCAAGCCTCTTAACATATCATTACACATACTTGGTCACATATAGCAATTAAACAACAAAAAGAGAATAGATTTAAGGGTAAGGGGCTAAGGGGAGCTTTTCATTTCATAAAACATCAAAAGAGTAAACAGATTCAAAGCTCATATCATGATTACATAAGTTGTCCAACAAAACTTCTACACTTAGAATTGAGTGGGGACCAAGATAACTTTCCGGGCTCACCCTCATGGTCAAAAGCATACAAATAGATAGTGAAAGTCTTTACATAGCATAAGAACAAGAGATATCATCCCCGGAGTTGAGGACTCACCAAACTTGCTTGAGAATATAGTACTAGCCACGGGGAGGATGAAGATGATCGTACGGAGCTCCGGTTCCTACATGGTAACATCATGTAGGTATAAAGGATGCGTTAGTACATTCGAATGTACTAAGTATGTAGGGTGCAACGCAACAAGCGATAGGTAACATAATCAAAATACATATTTAGACAATGGATGAGCATATAGCAATATGACATGCATGAATGATGCTTGAGTAAAACATGCTTATATATAACATATTACATGTGTAGTAAGAGACCATCATGTCCAAGGCCTACCACCCCCTTGGAGAGGCGATTGAGGTGTTAACCCCTCAATTGGTTGATGGTTGTCTCACCCTACCATCCATGGTGATTGAGGTATCAACCCTCAATTTCGTTGATGGTTGTCTCACCCTACCATCCATGGTGATTGAGGTATCAATCCCTTAATTTGTCAATCAACCCTCAATTTTGTTGATGGTTGTCTCACCCTACCATCCATGGTGATTGAGGTATCAATCCCTCAATTGGTTGATGGCTGTGTCACCCTACCATCCATGGTAATTGAGGCATAGCACCCCCTCAACAAGGTGTGGTCAACTTGCAACACTATAGATACTTTCCATGTATTTAACACATATACACTCTTATTCCATCATCATAAAGTCATTCAAGTCATAGGTCATGCAATGGAACATCAATAGCTCAAGAACCCTAAATCGGACATTTTATCAAACAATTTTGGGTGTGTAATGCTAGTGTAAAATCATGCAATTCAAGAGTGAAATCATGCAAGAAAACTTGAAGTAAATCAACCCACCAACACTTGGTAATACCACCTTGCAAAATACATTGAAACCCCTCCTTAAAACTCATCATAAATCTTAGACTCATAGCCTAAAATATGCTAAAATAGTCACACTTTAATGAAACCCCAACATAGTTCATATTCAAATTCATAATATGGACACCCATAAGTAAATCAACTTAGAATGATCCAATTTATGTAAAATGGAAGCTTAGGCACCATGGTGAAAGGACCCAATGGTTGAAACCCACACACCTTAACTTTAGACAATTCCTCGATAACAATAGAGATGAGAACTTAAAGCTTGAGTGAATTCCTTAAGATCCTGAATGAGGTTTGACACTTGAATTTTGTGTGAAATATTTGTCTAAATATTTGAGAGAGTATTGGGGAATGTCTTGTATGATATGAAGGTGAAATGTGGCTAAGTATAGGTATTTTCATGCATGGGAAGACTTAGGCCCAAGACTTGAAATTCTTGGACCGAACAAGAAAATTGAACAAAAAATGGGCATCTTCGCGCCCTAGCCGCCGCGCGCCAGGGGCGCGGAGTGCTCTCTGGAAATTGCAACTTAGGAAATTCAAATTTTGATATGGTTGCTCCAAAATTGGTGTTAAACCCATTGCTCACTCAATTTGCCCCCTGACCAAGAATATGAAGTCTAATTTTTGATACCACGCACGAATTTTGAGATATGTGAAAACTACGATTTTAGGCACTTTTTTGGGGTCGTTTCAACTTCCACACACTGCCCCTCATTCTTTAGGTTCTGATCTATGATGCTTGGCAATGTACCTTTTTGATGCTGGTATAGATGAGTTGACATCTTATCGCGTTGTTGCTCCAGCTACTTCATAGCAGCAGAATGAGACTCGATTTTCTGATTGATACTAGAGATGTCAAATTTCATCTCCTTTAAGGTCTCATCCTGAGAGTTAGCCTTCTTCAATGATATATCCACTTCATCGGATAGAGGTGGTGGTAGTGCATGCTGAAAGGTATTAGATCACTACAAGTTATGCAACATATTAAATCGGCCACTCATTAATGTGTTCCTACATTGAGTGTCTTCATTAATGTGTTATTGTCATTATTTGATTAAACCAATATACGTACCCTGAATGTTACTCCCTGTACCACCTTTTAAGTGTGTATGTATCTCTTTGTATTTTTCTTTCCTCTTCTAATTGGTTATTAGCATCATTCATACACAAAGTTTGTAATACTCCAGTAAAGGAGTTAAAAAAAATTCCAAGAAGTGAAGTTAACTATAGTATGGTGACTTACTTTAAAAAAATAGAAACAATAAATAAAGGACAAGGTCAACAAACCCAATTAATGTTGGACTATATCTACCCCAACATAGGGATGACTAGTTTTATGTAGCACTTTTAAGAGTAACATCAATGTTGATGAAAAAAGTTTTCATCCAATAATCTCATTCTTTTGCTATGTAAATATACAAATATTTGATTTGTGATTCTCGCTGACTCTTTTTATGAATTTTTAAGTAATGCTTTATGAATAATAGGTTGTAAAGTTAACAGAAGACAAATGTCTTTGTGTGATGTAAGTAAATTTTATCCTAGCATTTTATATATGTTGAATCTCTCAATTTTATACTAGTATTATATTGAAATATTTCATCCAAATGTTGTCATAAATTAGATGTATGATTTCCTAATGACCATATTATGAGTGTTGATGGAAGTAACTTTTCACTAGATTTTTTAGAATGCCTCAAATAGTTACGGCTTGAATTATAAGCTCAAAAGTCCTAATATTTGAGTTTATTGAAAAAATTCTTTGTATATTAATTGTGTTTATGATATAGTCTATTTGTTTTAAAGAAACTAGTATAGTGTATCACTATATATTTTAAAGTATAAAGTGCTTTTTCTTCTCAAAAGATCCTCGTAGGTTATACAATTTACAAGGACAAAAGGTTAGCCTTAGAGATTAGTTTGGAAATGAGTAGCCTATAAGAGTGATCAAATAAGGAAGAGAATTTTATTTTCAGTATGGATCGGAGAAGTTCATTGAGGATAACATTCTAGAATTTGGAAACATTTTAATATTTGACAATGATGGAAAAGGAACATGCGACTATAAAATTACTTGAAATAAATGAATATGAAAGAAAGGTGCTAGAGATAAAAAGAAAGAGGAATAGATGAAAGTTGAACATCAAAAGATTGTAGAGTTAAAAGAGAAGACTTGTAACAACAATAGCAACATTAGTTCTTCTGAAGATGATAGTGTTGAGGATTACATGGTAGAAGAAGTTTCCAAAGAATTTAAGACTATTTAAGTTTGGTTATTTACTTTCTATGTTAAATGGTAGTAACATGACTCCACTTAACTCATTATGAGTTAGCTCTATTTTTATAAATTCTAGCCTTATAAATCTTTTTTAAGTTTGAAAACTTTTATTTATTTTTTTTAGACTGTAAATTGTTAGAGCATGTGAAATTTATTTATTTATTTAAGATATACAATGTGCTCTTCATGTGCTTGATTAATCTTAATCAAGAATTACCCGTGTAACTTGTTTATTGAGGTGGTGATGATGTGAAAACTCCACATATAAAATTGACAACACACAATACTATCCATAAAGTAAATACATTTACAACATGCTCATATTGTGAGTGCATCTTTTAAATTATTATATTTGTTTATGCACATATATTTTATTGACAGTTGATGGTGAGACGTAGCCTCAAATGCACTTTTTGATCACACTAAGATGTTCTTTGCCAAAAAAAACCCCCAATTTGAACACAAGAATCACTAAAGACATACTATGAATACTCAAGTTATCAACATCTAAAATTTACTGTAGAATCAGTCCAAAGATGGACCTACACAATAAGAAATATCACAATTTTACTTAAATTCGAAGTTCCAATCCAACCTTCAAGCTCACTAATCCATTCCTTATGAAATTCCACGCAAGTTCGCCTAAAAATTATCAAAAATAGACCTTATTTTCTTTGGAAAGCAGCTCCAAAAGTTCCTAAAAGATTCAACACAAAAATTGTACATGATTGCAACTAAATTCTCAATTTGAACCCAAATTAAGGTCTTGATCCAAATTCGGAGTTCATCACTACATTCTTCAAAAAATTTCTTTCAAGATGGACCTTTCAATCATCTAATTTGTAGTAGAAATAGTAGAGAAAATGTTTCTTGAAGTCATTAAAATTAGTTGATTTGCAACCAAGGACTAACATATATTAGACCCCCAAATGTCATCCGCAAACGCGGCCAGCAATGGCTTACGAACGCCATAAAGTTGACCAAGATGGCTCCACCAATGAGAATCCTATATGAGGATGCAAAAGTTCAAGGCAGTTGACTTCAGTGAGCATGGTTTAGCTCCCGTGAACATGGAGCACATGGAGGCAGAACTCCACGAACACGTCCCCTAGCTCTGTAAATACGACCCCTAGGCCCAAAAATGTGGAGTACAAATGACCCTACACAAGATTTCAACTGACATGCTAATTTATCCCAACTTTAAAATTTTTGACGAGGTACTTAGAATCCATTTGAAATCCCGTACATGAAAATGGACTATGCCACCTTGCCACATTCAATGTTCTGGACTCATTGGCATAGTCAAAATTTTCAGATAAGGTTGCTACAACTGAATGTTCCCCATGAAATGACCCCAAAAAATGCCCAAAAATGTTCCTCAGAAGTGCCCAGAATCGTAATTTTCACATATTTGAAAATCTGTGCACGATGTCAAAATTTTGACTTCATATTATTGTTCACGAGGTCAAATTGCGTGAGAAATAGGTCTAACTCTAATTTAAGAGCAACCATATCAAAATTGTATCTTCCAAAATGGTGAATTCTAGTGAGCAGTTCGCCCAAGGAGCGACGCGCCAAGGGCGCGCTTCTATGTTAAATTTTGTCCAATTTCTTTACCTCGGTCCAAGGCTTTGGGTATTAGGCCTAAGTATTCCCATGCATGAAAATGTCCATACTTAGCCATATTTTACCTTCATATCATTCAAGACATTTTCAAATACACTCCCAACACCAAGACAATATTTTATCTCAAAATTTCAAATCTCAAAACTCATCCGGATTCTAAGGTTCTCATTCAAGCTTCAAGTCTCCAACTCCAATCTTCATCAAGTTATTCTCCAAAGATAAGGTATGTGGGTTTCTTTCATGGGTTACGCTCACCCATGATACCCAAGCTCTCTTTTACTTAAACTTGCATGATTTAAAATTGATTTACTCATGGGTCTTATTTATTATGAATTTATCTGCACACTATGTTGGGGTTTCATGAAATATGGTTATTTTAGCTGTTTTGAGTTATGAATCTAAGATCTATTGTGAGATTTGATGAAGGATTTTGATGTATATTGCTTGCGGGTGTTATCAAGTATCTATTAATGGCTTTACTTTGGTTTTTCTAGCATGATTACACTCTTGAATTGCATGATTTTACACTAGCACTACACACATGCCGAATGTATGGTTATGAGTTTCTTGAGGAATTGAAGGTCCAATTCATGTCCTATGAGTTGAATGTCTATATGATGATGGAAGGAAGGTACGTATATGATATTATCTCTATAGTGTTGGAAATTGACCAAGCCTCACTCGAGAGGTTGTACACTTGGGTAACCTTGTTGAGGGGTTTGTACATTGATCGCCTTGCTCAAGAGGTGGTAGACCCGTGCAACCATGTCGAGGGGTTTGTACCTGGATTACCATGTTGGGGGATTTGTACTTCATCAACCATATTGGGGGGTTTGTACTCCATCAACCATGTTGGGGGGTTTGTACCTCAACAACCTATTATGGGGTTCGTACCTCAATCGCCTCTCCAAAGGGGGTGGTAGGTCTTGGATATGCACTAACAATGGTCTCTCCTTACACATGTATTATGTTCTATATAAACATGATTTTTCTTCAAGTATCATTCATACATGTCATATTGCTATATGCTTATTCATTGCCTATGTTATGCATTTTGTTTATGGTGCTTATCACTTATTGCATTGCATCCTACATACTTAGTACATTCAGACATACATTAGCATACTCTATGCCAACATGATGTCATTATGTAGGAAACCGGAGCCACACTTGATCATCCTCCTCCACGTGGCTAGTATAACATCTCTCAAGCTCTTTGGTGAGTCCTCCATTTCGGGGTTGATGCTTATGATCTCCTACTATGTTCTAAGACTATCCTTCTTTTATGTATATGTTGACTATGAAGGTAAGCTCGGTAGCTTGTGTTGGCCCCCACTAAGTATCTAAGTTTAAGAGGTGTTGTTGGACATGTTTGTATTATTCTTTGAACTTTGACTCTCTCTTGACTCTTGATCTTTATGATATGATAATTGACCCTTAGCCTCGTTTGTCCCTATCTACTATCTCTTGTTGTATTTTATTGCTTCTGCAACCAAGGATGTGTGTATAATATGCTAAGAGGCTTGTTTGGGGTTCCTTGAGGTTTTGTATTCGCCGTGTCATGTTTAGGCCATAGGCTTGGGTTGTGATAAAGTTGGTTTCAGAGCACTAGATTGTTAGATCCTCGGAGTCCAACACACTGCATTGATTAGAGTCTTATTCATGATTGTGTTGTGCACCACAACTATGAGTAAGAGGCTATGAATCGTTTTAGGAAATGGTTCCCTTCTTCATGTTCTAAGTCGTGCCATAGAGTTGAAAGAAGCTTTTTCCCCCCTAACGATTTTTCTTTACTATGCTAGATCATGCCTAACACAAGATGAAGAAGAGCCCGCACTCTTGGGGACCAACTGGCTCATGGTGAGCTCCGGGATGCTCTTATTTTGCTTGCACAAGTTGTGGCTAATCAAGCCAATCAAGGGGCCCAAGCTCCTTATGCTCGTACACTGACATCTCGAGTGAGAGACTTCATGAGGATGAATCCCCCAGAATTCCATAGGTCAAAAGTGAATGAGGACCCTCAAGAGTTCATTGATGAGGTCTACAAGGTTTTGGCTATTATGGGTGTTAGATTGGAGGAGAAGGTAGAGTTAGTAGCTTACCAACTCAAGGGGATGGCACAAATATGGTTTAACCAATGGAAGGAGGTGAATGGAATCAATAATGTGGTGCTTTGGAAGGAGTTCAAGACGAATTTTCTTAATCGATTCTTCCCTCTTGAGCTTAGGGAAGCCAAATTGGTGAAGTTTATGAATTTGAGATAAGGGTCTATGAGTGTGAGGGAGTATTCCCTCAAGTTCACTCAACACTCTTAATATGCTCCCCACTTGGTGGCCGACCCAAGGTCTAGAATGAATAAATTTGTGATGGGTGTATCCGATTTAGTGAGTGAAGAATGTCAGTCCGCTATGTTGATTGGTGACATGCATTTGTCCTGGTTGATGACCTATACCGAACAAATAGAGGAGGAAAAGTTGAGGAAAAGAAGGGGTCATGAGGCTAAGAGGGCCCGTTTTCAGGGAAAGTTCCATAGTTGACAGGGTGGCCAGTTCCATCAAGGCCAAGGGTCTTCTCCTACATTTAATAAGCGGGTTGCCAGTGAATTTCCAAGGGCCCAAGGTGTTGGGGGTGTGGTTCCTAATGGTGGGGGTCCAAAATGTGGTAGGGGTCATATTGGCCCGTGTTTGAGGGATACTAATGCGTGTTATGGTTTTGGGGAAGTTGGGCATAAGGTGATGGGTTGCCCCCGAAATCATAATAAGGGCAAGGTGGTTCATCCACGAGGTGCTTAATGTGGTTCCTTTGGGGAGAGGTGGCTAACCAGACGGTGCTCCTAGGCACAATCGGGCTTATGTTTTGCATGGGAGGCAATTGTTACCGGTATGTTAAAAGTCTTTGATTTTGATGTTTATGCTTTGATTAATTCGGGTGCGACTCTTTCTTTTGTTACCCCCTTTGTTGCCAAAAAGTTTCATATTGAGCCTGAATTATTTTGTAAGTCATATGAGGTATCTACTCCTATTGGTGCATCTATTGTTGCTAGAAAGGTCTATAGAAATTGTCCCATTTGCATCTTGCATAAAATATTTCCTTGTGATCTGGTTGAGTTGGATATGGTTGATTTTGATATCATTCTTGGGATGGATTGGTTGCATGCATACTATGCCTCTATTGATTGTAGATCCCATAGGGTCAAATTCCAATTCCTAAATGAACCCATTCTTGAGCGGAAAAGTCATGATGTGGTGGTCAAGGGCGAATTCATCTCTTGCATAAAAGCCTATAAGTTGATCTCTAAGGGGTATCTTCATCATCTTGTGAGGGTTAGGGATGTGGAGTCTAAAGTCCTTCCCATAGAGTCAGTTCCGTTTGTGAATGAGTTCCTTGATGTCTTTCCAAATGACCTTCACAGTGTTTCTCCCGAAAGGGAAATAGATTTTGCTATAGACCTCCTTCCCGATACTCAACCCATTTCTATACCCCCTTGCCTATGCCCTGATAGAGTTAAAGGATTTGAAGGAGCAATTTAGGCACTTGTTCGAGAAAGGTTTTGTTAGGCCTAGCCAATCACCTTGTGGTGCACTGGTGTTATTTGTGAAGAAGAAGGATCGGTCTCTTAGAATGTATATTGACTACCCCCAACTTAACAGGGTCACCATCAAGAATAGGTATCCTCTTCCAAGAATTGATGATTTGTTTGACCAATTGCAAGGGGCTAGCCACTTCTCTAAGATTGATCTTCAGTCCGGGTACCATCAAGTGAAGGTGAGGGAGTGTGACATTCCTAAGACGGCCTTCCGGACTAGGTATGGGCATTTTGAGTTTGTTGTGATGTCCTTTGGCTTGACCAGTGCACTGGCTATCTTTATGAACCTTATGAATAGGGTCTTGAAACCCTACCTTGATTCGTTTATTGTGGTCTTCATTGACGATATTTTGATCTATTCTCATAGTTAGGAGGAGCATATGGGCCATTTGAGGATAGTGTTGCAAAGATTGACAGAAGATAAGTTGTATGCTAAATATGAGAAGTGTGAATTTTGGTTGAAAGAGGTTGCCTTCTTCGGTCATATGGTGAAGGGGGATGATATTAAGGTGGATCCTAAAAAGACAAATGTGATTAGAAATTGGCCTAGACCATTGACCCCGTCGGATATTAGGACTTCTTGGGATTAGTGGGATACTATCGGAGGTTTGTGAATGAATTCTTTTCCATTGCTTCTCCCATGACCAAGTTGACTCAAAAAAAGCCAAATTTGTGTGGTCTAATGAGTGTAAAAGTAGTTTCCAAACATTGAAAGATAAACTTTTGTCCGCTCTTATATTGTCACTACCAAAAGGGCTAGAGGGATTCGTTATGTATTGCTTCCCGGGTTGGTTTGGGTTGTGTTGATGCAAAACGGGAAGGTGATAGCCTATGCTTCTAGACAAATCAAAGTACATGAGAAGAACTATCCTACCCATGATCTTAAGTTAGCTGCGTTGTGTTTGCATTAAAGATTTGGCATCACTATTTGTATTGGGTGCATGTTGATGTGTTCACTGATCATAAGAGCCTTTAATATGTCTTTAGTCAAAAATATCTCAACTTGAGGCAAAGGAGTTTGTTAGAACTTCTTAAGGTCTATGACATGAGTGTGCATTATCATCTCGGTAAGGCTATTATGGTGGCGGATGCTTTGAGTAGGGTGTCTATGGGTAGCCTAGCTCATGTTGTTGATGGTGGCATAGGGGTGGCTAGGGAGGTCCATCGGTTGGAAAGAATGGGAGTTAGGATGGAAGAAGGTGGTAATGGTTTTGTTGTTGTTGATGATGGTTCTAAATCTTCATTGGTGGAAGAGGTGAAAGCTAAGAAAGATCTTGATCCCTCATTATTAGAATTAAAGGCATTGGTAAATGATGGTAAGGTGGAGGTTTTCTCCCAAGGGAGAGATGGTGCCCTTAGGTACCAAGGTAGGTTTTGTGTGCCTTATGTTGATGGCTTAAAGGAAAAGATTCTTGATGAGGCTCATGGTTCTTCTTACTCTATTCACCTCGGGTCTACTAAGATGCATAGGGATTTGAGAGAGGTGTATTGGTGGGGAGGCATGAAGATCGGACATTGCCAAATTTGTATGCAGTTGCCATAGTTGCCAACAAGTCAAAGCCGAATATCATAGGTCGAGTGGCCTAACCTAAGACATAGATTTCTACTTGGAAGTGGGAAGAGATTAATATGGATTTTTTGGTTGGGTTTCCCAAGACTAGAAAGGGTTTTGACTCCATTTTGGTTGTGGTTGATAGGATGACAAAATCGGCTCATTTTCTACCGGTTAAGACTACCTATGGAGCTGAAGATTATTCTAAGTTGTACGTTGATGACTTGGTGAGATTGCATGGGGTTCCTTTGTCCATCATATCGGATCGTGGTGGACAATTCATTTCACACTTTTGAGGTCCTTCCAAGGAGGTGTTGGAACCAAGGTAAAGCTTAGTACGACCTTTCACCCCCAAACGGATGGCCAAGCCAAAAAAACTTTCCAAACACTTAAGGACATGCTTAGGGCTTGTGTATTGGAGCTTAAGGATAGTTGGGATGATCATCTTCCATTGATTGAGTTTGCATATAACAATAGCTATCATTCTAACATCAGAATAACTCCTTTTGAGGCTCTTTATGGTAGGCATTGTAGATTCCCGGTTGGGTGGTTTGAAGTTGGAGAGATGGTTTGTTGGGTCCGGATCTGGTTGTGGATGCTATAGAGAAGGATGATTAGAGAGAGGTTGAGAACAGCCCAAAGTCTACAAAAGTCTTATGCCGATATGAGAAGGAGGGAGCTTGAGTTTAAGGTTAGTGATTAGGTTTATTTAAAGGTGTCACCCATGAAGGTGTGGTCTTATGTAAGAATGGAAAGTTGAGCCGTAGATATGTGGATCCCTATAAGTTGATGAGGAGTATTGGTAAGGTGGCTTACGAGTTGGATTTGCCTAGTGAAATGGAATTGGTTCATCCGGTCTTTCCTATGTCTGTGTTGAGGAAGTGTGTGGGTGATCCTACTATCATTTTTCCTCTTGATGTTGTGGGGGTAGTTGAATACAACTTGTCATATGAAGAAGTTCTAGTAGAGATCTTGGATAGACAAGTGAAAAAGTTGAGGATGTTACTTCCATTAAGGTCCTTTGGAGGAATTAAGTCATTTGCATGCATTCATGTTTACAGTGATGAAGTTCATGGTCATTTTATACTTATGATGATATTTTGAAAATGATGTTTTAAGTATGTTGTTGCATTCTTGGTAGGGCTAATTTCTTCATGATTCTCTTCTCATATACATTTCTTTGACATTCGAAGATGAATGTTCCCAAAGGGGAGATATTGAAACGACCCCAAAAAGTGCCTGAAAATGTGACTCGGATATGCCTGAAATCGTAATTTCCATATATCTCAAAGTCTGTGTGCGATATAGAAAATCTGACTTCATATTCTTGTTCAGGGGGTCAAATTGAGTGGGAGATGACTCTAACCCTGATTTAAGAGCAACTGTATCAAAATTTGGTTTTCCAAAATGACAAATTCCAGTGAGCAGTTTGCGCCCAAGGCGCGACGTGCCAAGGGTGCGCTACTATGTTAAATTTTGTCCAGTTTATCTATCTAGGTCCAAGTCTTTGGGTCTTGTGCCTAAGTATTCCCATGTGTGAAAATGTCTATCTTAGCCTTATTTCACCCTCATATCATTCAAGACATTCCCAAATACACTCCCAAACACTTAGACAAAACTTAGACTATATTTCATCTCCAAATTTCAAGGCTCAAAACTCATCCGAATTCTAAGGTTCTCATTCCAGCTTCAAGTCTCTATCTCTAATCGTTATAAAGATACTCACCAAAGCTAAGGTATGTGGGCTTCTTTCTTGGGCTCCTTTCACCCATGATACCCAAGCTCTTTTACTTAAAATTTCATGATTGAAAGTTGATTTACTTATGGGTCTTATTTATTATGAATTTCTCTACACATTATGTTGGGGTTTCATGAAATTATAATTCTTTTAGCATGTTTTGAGCTATGAATCTAAGATCTATTGTTAGACTTGATGAAGGGTTTTGATGTATATTACTTGCGGGTGTTACAAAGTATCTATTGATAGTTTTCCATTGGTTTTTCTAGCATGATTATGCTCTTGAATTGCATGGTTCTACACTAGAAATACACACCCGCCAAGTGTTTGATAAAATGTCTGTTTATGAGTTTCTTGAGGAACTGAAGGTTCAATTCATGACTTATGAGTTGAATGTCTATATGATGATGGAAGGAAGGTATGTATATGATATTATCTCTATAGTGTTGGGAGTAGACCAAGCCTCACTCGGGGGGTTGTAGGCTCGTATAACCTTGTTGAGGGGTTTGTACCTCGATCGCCTCGCTCTAGAGGTGGTAGGCCCGTGCAACCATGTCAAGGGGTTTGTACCTAGATAACCATGTTGGAGGGTTTGTACTCCATCAACTACATTGGGGGGTTTGTACCTCATCAACCAATTGAGGGGTTTACCTCATTCGCCTCTCCAAGGGGGCAGTAGGCCCGTGCAACCACGTCGAGGGGTTTATACCTGGATAACCATGTTGGGGGATTTGTACTCCATCAACCATGTTGGGGGGTTTGTACCTCATCAACCTATTGAGGGGTTCGTACCTCATTCGCCTGTCCAAGGGGGTGGTAGGCCTTGGATATGCACTAAGAATGGTCTCTCCTTGCACATGTATTATGTTCTATATAAACATGATTTTTCTTCAAGTATCATTCATACATGCCATATTGCTATATGCTTATTCATTGCCTATGTTATGCATTTTGTTTATGGTGCTTATCACTTATTGCGTTGCATCCTACATACTTAGTACATTCAACCGTACTAACGCATACTCTATGCCTACATGATGTCACCATGTAGGAATCGGAGCCCCAGTTGATCATCCTCCTCCACGTGGCTAGTACGATATCTCTCAAGCTCTTTGGTGAGTCCTCCATTTTGGGGATGATTCTTATGATCTCCTACTATGCTCTAAGACTATCCTTCTTTTGTGTGTATGTTGACTATGAGGGTGAGCCCGGTAGCTTGTCTTGTCCCCCGCTAAGTATCTAAGTTTTAGAGGTGTTGTTAGACATGTTTGTATTATGCTTTGAGCTTTGACTCTCTCTTGACTCTTGATGTTTATGATATAAGAATTTTCCCTTAGCGCTATTTATCCCTATCTACTATCTCTTGTTCTATTTTGTTGCTTCCGCGACCAAGGATCTGTGTATGATATGCTAGAGGCTTGTTTGGGTTCTTTCGGTTTTCGCATTCGCCGTATCACGTCTAGTCCCTAGGCTTGAGTCGTGACACCCCACTCCTAAGGCCATTTTTAATCGAATTCCACTGACTAACTCGAAATGAGTTTGGAAGCCAAAAAGGTCAAATGAAAGGTTGTTCTAGACCAAACTTGACATTTTGGAGCTAATCGTGCTGTTAGAATTTGTCCGAGCGCATTTTCCAAAAATGTTGACCAAAGTCAATTCTAGGTCAAATTTCAACAGCCAAAATGCTAAATGGCCTAAAACTCACACTGAAGGCCTCGATCCTTGAATCAACCATGCTTCTAGCTTAATTTGACCTTTCCAAAGTTTATGGGACTATCAGATTTTCATTTCGAGGCCATCTTCCTAGAGTTTTAACTAAAATCAATTGTTCAAATCTAGGAGCTCCAAAAAAGGAAAATTGGTATGAAAACTAAATGAACAACTAGGCAATTAAACTATCAGTGTCAGCAATTCATAAATGACCTCGTGTTGATACTGGAAACCTCTAAATGCTGAAACGAACATAGAGAAAATGACATAGAGGCTCATTACAACATCCATTACTAAAAAGGACTTTTGTCTGCAAAAGTCAAGGACAATTGCAGTCTCGGGCATGAAAGGATGAGGACGTTGGGCATGCCTTCTCCATCAGACCCATAAGTACCCCCACGAAGCGAACAACACCAAGATAGAACCCTAGCTTGGAAGAAAATCGCAAACTTGCTTCAAAACACCAAAAACTCTTCTAAGTCCTGTCTCTATCACCAAACTCCACGTGACTATACTAGAATTATTCAAAATCACCAAAATCACCTGAGAAAGCCAAAACCATGCTAAAGTTACCAGTTTGAGGAATGCATAATCATCAGAATGAACCCCAAATAGCTTTGCTATATGAATTACTAGTCTTAATTCTACAACCTATCATCTCTATCTATTAGAAGCATCCTATCAATCTTTACCTATTATGAATAATTCCAATGCATTCTTAATCTCAACTAACTGGTATGACCCAATCCTAAGGCCTAGATGTGAAACGAAAAATAGGGAACCTAAAGGGACCCCAAACAAGCTTCTTAACATATTATTTACACATTCTTGGTTACAGAAGATAAATAAAAAATCAAGCAAGTAACAAGTAAGTCTAAGGGAAGCAGGACTTGGGACTTCCATCTCATCATCAACATACAACAAGCATAGAGGGAAATAAGGGACTAAGGGCAGTCTTTCATAATAAGATAGACGTAATAGGAGTCAAGCTCGATACATAAATATCCACATCCAGCAACATCTCTAATACAAATGGAGCAGGGGACAAGATATATCCCGAACTCAACCTTAAAGATAAGTATCCAAAATTAGACAAGTCTTAGCAAGAGCATGAAAGTAAGGTATATATTGTCCCTGAAGTTGAGGACTCACCCAAAACTATCTTCAAACGATTGGACTAGCCACTTGGAGAGGGAGGATGAATAGAAGCTCTGATCACTACACGGTTGGATCATGTAGGCACAAGTATGCATTAGTACTTGAAATTTACTAAGTATGCAGGGTGAAATGCAACAATAATATAATCAATAATTAAAAAGATGTATAAGTACAGTCAATAGATATAAGAGAAAGATGACATGTATGATCAATGCTTGAGCTAAAACATGCATGTAGATAGTCAAACTTGCATAACATAACATACACATGTGGGAGTAGACCTTAACTGACATATAATACCAAGCGAGCTACTACTTTGAATCCCGATGTTCACTCCCCACTGAATGAAGGAGTGGTCTACTTGTCGATGTAAACCAAACTTGACCCCACATTATGGGTAACTTGTCCTAGTTGGATCCACTAGTAAAAGCGCATCTAGAGGAATAATATAAACACATACTGGGACATAGTTAAGAGACCAAGACGTTATATAAGGCTCTTTTTATGCTAAGTCTAATCCAACAAAATATTTGACATAATAATAAAATTTAATTATGACTTGAATGACTTATAAAAACATGATAGCATAGCATGAATAGCTCATTCAAATACTTGACCCCTACGTGTGGGCATATACCTTATACTAGAGGGTAAAAATAATACATAGACTTGACTCCTTCTTGTAGGCATTGCATTTCACATGAGGGTAGAGATTGTAATATGCTTGAACTCTTCTAGTGAGCTTTAGCTTGTACATGATGATAAAATAGTTATCATGCTTGCCCCCTTTATGTAGACATTATTCACTCACAAGAGGGTAGAATATAGTATAAGGGCTCAACATTTTACTTGCAAATTATAGAAACTTTTCGTGAGTTTAATACGTGCTTGGGAGCCCATAATTTATCATAAAATATTTGTCTTTCAAACATGCAATTGTCTTTCATCAACGTAAAAAACCTTGTCATGAAAATTTTGTCAAACATGGTGGGTATATATACATAGGCTTAAAATCATGCAATTCAAGAATATAAGACAATTAAGGAAAAAATTAATTCATTTTAAGGTCATGCAAATCCACCCACCAACATTATAGTAAAACCCTCATTATGGATGTCATGAAATCCATCTTAAAAATTCACAATCTTTCATAGTTTTCATAGTATACATTATGCATAGCTTCAATAGATATGAATCAACTCATGGAATAAGCTTTCAATGGAAGTTCTTATATAATTAATTAATACTTGATAAAATCAGACATAATTCATATTCATAATGCATAATAAGGAGTACCTGTGAAGAATCTAACCTTGGAATCATGAAATTTGATAAAAGGAAGAGTTGGGCCCCATTGGTGAAAGAACCCATTGATGAAGACCCACGTACCTAAATCTTGGAGTTTCTTGAAGAAAGATTTGAGGAAGACTTCAGACTTGAATTGAGTTCTTGAAATCCACAGCAAGTTCTTGAGATTCTTGAATTTTAGCGAGATAGTTGATGATGTTTTGAGAGGATTTGAGAGATTCTAGAGAGCTTAAGGGTTGAAAAATGGCTAAGGAATGAGGCTTTCCCATCTATATAGGCATTAGGTTATTACCCAAATGTCCTTGAGCAAAAACAGGAAAATTAAGGAAACTAGTGAACTAGTCTGCGTCCACTCCGCAACGCGGACTGGTCGCGTATGCTCATTGGTTTAGCTCCCATAGCGAAAAATAATTTTTCTCTACGAGTCATCTAAATATCAAAGGCCATCCATTCCCCACACAATTTTCCCCCCTGAAAAAGAATATGAAGTCAGATTTGTAAAATCTTGCACGAATTCTGAGATATCCAAGAAATACACTATAGGGCATTTATGAAGCACGTGAGAGGTGTTACAATATCTCCCTCTTGGGAACGTTTGTCCTCGAATGTAAAGGAAACATGCATAAGAGAAGGGATTAGGAAACTTTTAGCCTGACGTGAATGCAACAAATCCACTTAAACATTATTCTCAAAAGAGTCCAAACATATACATCAAATTCACCAAAACTTGTTACCGTGAACATGTATGCATGCTAGAATGACATTAGGGATGAAACTTATACATGCCAGAATGATATTAGGGATGAAACGTAAGACTCAAAAATCATAAATAGGACTTAATTTGTTACCTTAGGCTTGAATAGAGTGAAAGATGTATGAATATCACTTCTTCATGTTCACTTCGGTTTCCCAAGTGGCACTTTCGACTTGTTGATTCCTCCAAAGGCCTTTGATGGATGCCACATCTTTCTTTCTTAACCATTGCACTTGCCCATCTAATATTTCCACCCGGACCTCCTCATAGGTCAAGTTATCTTCCATAGAACCCACAACTTCTAAGGGTACTATAGTACTTAGGTCACCGACACACTTCCCCAACATAGACATGTGGAAGACCGGATGAATCATGCTAATCTCCGTAGGCAACTTCAATTCATACGAAACCATAACAATTATCCTCAAAATTCTATAGGGCCCTACAAACCTTGGGCTCAACTTCCCCTTCTTACCAAACTGGACCACCACCTTCATGGGTGAGACCTTCAAATGCACCTAGTCCTTAACATTAAACTCAAGGTCTCTCCTCCTCATATCGGAGTAGGACTTTTGCCTACTTTGAGCCATCTTCAATCTCTCCCTTATCAACCTCACCTTCTCTAAATCTTCCATAACCAAATCTGGACCCAACAAAGCCATTTCCCCACATCAAACCACCCCACTAGTGACCTACAATACCTATCATATAAAGCTTCAAAGGGAGTCAAATGCTAGAGTGGTAGCTATTGTTGTGAGCAAACTCAATGAGTGGAAGATGTTTATCCCAACTACCCTTGAACCCCAAAACACAAGCCCTAAGTATATCCTCAAGAGTCTGAATTGTCCTTTTGTCTTGACCATCCATTTGAGGATGAAAAGCCGTGCTAAGCTTGACTTTGGTACCAAGACCCTTTTTGGAGTATCTCCAAAAGTGAGAAGTGAATTGAGAACCATAATAAAAAATAATAGACAATGGTACTCCATGCAACTTGACCAACTCATGAATATATAGCTTGGCATAATCCTCGCACCATAAGTTGTTTTAACTGGTAGAAAGTGAGCCAACTTTTTCATCCTAGCAACGATAACCCAAATAGAATCAAAGTGCTTTCTAGTTTTTAGTGAACCAATCACAAAATCCATGTTGATCTCTTCACACTTCCAAGTAGGAATTTCTATGTCTTGGGCTAGGCCACTCAGCCTTTGATGTTTGGCTTTGACTTGTTGGCAATTCAGACGATCGACTACTAACTTGACAATATCTCTTTTCATACCACCCCATCAATACACCTATCTCAAGTCTCTATACATTTTTGTGGAAACGGGATTAATAGAGTAGGAATAATTATGTGCCTTTTTCAAAATCAAATCCCTCAACCCATCAACATTAGACACATATAACTAAGGCTACCTTGGTACCTAAGGACACTGTCTCCCCCTTGGGAGAAAACCTCTACTTTACCATCCTTCGCCAAAGCTTTCAATTCTAGTAAGGTGGGGTCAAGGTCATGTTTGTACTTGACCTATTCAATCAAAGAAGATTTGTAGGCATCAAATACCAGCACACCCCCATTTTTATAGCACTCCATATTTTCTATATGTTGTCTTATCTATATGAAACTGGACATAGGCTTATGGTATAGGTGAGGGACTAAGCTTCTTTCGCAAGAGTGGTGATAATTTGAATTGGATCGAGAGTCATTATGATATCACTCATGTTCCAGCGAGTATGACTCCAAGTTAAAACTTGATGAAAGCATCTAAATTCGAGATAATAAGATGTGGTTTGAGTGAAGTTCTAAAGTGAACTATTAAGACACAATATGTGGGATTAAGATTTGGAAAATGAAGATAATGAGGTGCTTGCTTGACTTAACGAAGCAAGTAGGTGCATCACCTACTTAGACTTTTTGACCATCCTAAAAGGCCAAGTAGGTGCATCACCTGCTTGAGAAAATATGGCCAAAAATTAAGGAGAAAGTCGGCCTAACTTGGTCCCTTTAAAAGGGAATGTAACTAGCTCTTTTTAGCCATTTTACACTTGAGAAAAAAAAAATTTATTTCTAAGTTTCTCTTTCTTCCCCTTCTATCTTCATAGAGCAGCCATAAAAACCCTTAGGGTGCTTGAATATTATCCCTCATATCGAGCTAGGATTGAAGAAGAGTTCATCCCTTGGAAGATATAGGTTAAGAGAGCAAGATTCCCTCACAAGCAAGGTAAGTTACTACACTTTTCTCCCTCTGTTGTGCTTGTGTTAATTAGGGAATTATGTGTGTCAATGAGGTTGAAGTGGTCCTTTTTACATAAGGTAATCTTGGGGGAAGGCTTGCTAGGGGGTTGTGCACGTTGGGACAGCCATGGAGGGGAGTCCCCTTTAACTACAATTGTGAGCTCATTTTAGAATTTAAAGTGTATTGTTAGTGGAAACTCATGAGACAATGCTTTGATACCATAAGTTCATATGGCTCCTACTAAATTATGATATTTAGGGTCTTTTTTTTATGTATGTGATGGTACGAGGTGTCACCACAAATGAAATTAGAGGAGAAGAAGTTGAAGGAATACCCTTAGTTCGTTAATTACGGGCTTGTTGCCTGGGTATAAATGAACTGCCTACATGTGTTTACTCACTACTAATACTAGTTTCATCACCTACTCATTTGCAGATAAATATTTGGAAAAAGGAGAAGTTACATCGCAGTGATAACGAGGTGGCACGACAAGGTATGTAAGGCTATCCAATTTTATATTCTTTGGCATGAAATCTAACACTCGCGTCACCATAAACTAGTAAGCTTCCCAAGTGCTATTCCAATAGTGGCGGTGTTGATTATTAGTAAATCTACAGTTTTACTTTTTTCAAGCACTACATGAGGAGTCCACATTCACTCATAAAGCCAATTGTGTCACTTACACTCCTAAGTAGTACATCAAAGTTGCATTTGATTCTTATGTTATGGTACTACATTTAATGGCCATTGTTCTATATTATATTACTGGTACATAGTTCCACAGCCCCAAAAATTTATTATGACCACCAGAATAACATTCTCAAACTATTAAAGAGCGACCTTGAATAGTGCTCAAAGTGCATGGATGGTAGCCCAGGGGCAAAAGCCTAGCATGGATCGGTCTCACTTGGTTCATAAGGGTGGCAGCCCAGGTGTGAGAGCCTAGAATGGGTCAAGCCCAATTTGTACAATTTTGAGGACAACTTCCAAGGCGTTAAAATACCTAGCATTGGCTATCCTCTTTTAACATTGATCATGGAAAGAAATCATAAAGTACTGATGAGTAAAGAAAAGAATGTAATGTACATAGCTCCACAAGTATAACAAAGGTGGTCTTTTATTATGATATGTACATTCATGTATTGCTACTTGATTTCACTTGAGTTATCATTTTACATATGCTATTGCATTACATATTCAGTACACTATTTTGTACTAATGTCCCTTTAGGAGGACGCTGCAATTCATGTTGCAGGCACAGGTACTCCAGCTAGTAGACCTCCAGTGTAGGTACACCTGAACCCAGCTACTTTTGGCGAGTTCTAAGTTGATATGGGGATTTACTGAGTCATTAGCATATGCATTTAGTATTGTATAATAGTTTAAAGTAAGGCAGGGCCTGTCCCAACCTATGTTATCTTATAGAGGCTATGTGGACTTGTTGTATATAGTTTAGTAGCATCTTCTCTCTAAATAGTTGTGGCCTCAATGGCTAAGTTTGTTATGTATGTTTTGGTGTTACCTACTTTGATCTCTTACCTCTACCAGGTTGCATGAACTTTAACTGATGTGTAGTTCTCATAATCAAATGCATAATAAGTACAAGTAGTATTTTGGTTCTGTCGGGCCTTGAGGGCATCGATTGCCTGTCTGTATTTATATGTTTTGAGGCGTGACAAAAGTGGTATCAGGAGCAGGTCATCCTGGGAGGGTCTACAAAGTCGTCTCTATGTAGAGTCTTGCTTATGGGTGTATTGTGCACCACATCTATAAACATGACCCCACAGGACATTTAGGAGTTGCTTCTTTTATTTCATTTCCTAGATCATCCTATAGAACCATTATCGTAAATGGATCATATCTAACCCCTAAAGTGTTTGTGTTTATATATAGCAAAAGATGTTTGTCATAAGGAGAAGAAGTGTAGGTAAGCAGATAGACTTTGGAGAAGGGACTAGCCAATCACGAGCTAGACCTAGTCAAAGTGAGATTCTAGATGAGTCTTTATCATAGAGTTCCTTGACTCCTCCACCTTTAGAGGAGCTAAGGAGGGCAGCAGCCCCTCAAGAGCCTCTAATTAATGCTGCTGAGCAAGATTTAAGGAATGCGGTCCAATTATTGACTCGTATAGTTGTTGGTCAAGGTCAAAGGCAAGAAGGTCCAGTTGCCGGTATGGTGGTGCGAATAGGGAAGCTAGCACATGGATACGTGACTTCCTTAATTTGCATCCTCCTTCATTCACTGTG
The DNA here is from genome assembly GCA_026153255.1 of Solanum medicagineum. NCBI lineage: Eukaryota > Viridiplantae > Streptophyta > Magnoliopsida > Solanales > Solanaceae > Solanum > Solanum medicagineum. The sequence goes on along the minus strand of JAPFFP010058412.1, from coordinate 7,567 downwards.
TCAGATCCTAAAGAAGATCAGTAGACTTTGTCGACCAAATCCAATAGACCTTGGATGTTATGCATGTAAGTGTTACAGAAGCTGTTTAGCTAGCAACAGATAGATTAAAAGGGGTGGTTGTGTTGTGGTATGAAATATGGAACCAATCCAGGGGTACGGATGCACCATCTGTTGTTTGGAAAGAGTTCAAAAAGGAATTTGTTGACCACTATCTACCATTGGAGATTCGAGAGGCCAGTGCAGATCAATTCTTAAATCTTCACCAAGGAAGTATGAGTCTGAAAGAGTATGATCTTCAATTTAATTCCTTGGTGAGTTATGCTCTTAATGTGGTTGCTTCTATGGAGGATCGAGTTCATCGATACGCGGATAGATTAGATTCATATCTAGTTAGAGATTGTACCATTGCTTCCTTAAATAAATAAATGGATATAGCAAGGATGCAAGCCTTTGCACAAAAGTTGGAGGATCAATGACAAAGGAGGAGGATACAAGAGTCGAAAAAAAGCAATCCAAGAGGGCTAGATCGACAGGACAATTTACACCATCCCAAGGTGAGTTCAGGCCTCGATTTTCTAATAGACCACCTAGGCCATCATTCTCCTACTCTATACCTAGTGCTCCACCCTGATATCAATGGTTTAGGGGAAATTAGTTTGGGAAACAAGGTGAAATCCAAGGTTCACAAATAGCAAAGCACCAAGAGCTAGAGACTATGAGCCAATCAAGACATTTTGGACAACCTTGTAAGCAATGCAAGAGGACTCATCTTGGTACATGCAGATTTGGGACAGATGTTTGTTTTTGGTGTGGTACACCGAGTCATATGATGAGAAATTACCCTCAACTAGATATGGGTGGTATGGCCACAACTACTAGATCAGTTATCGCATCATCAACAACAGTGCCTTCCTTAGGTAGGGGTCCACAATTGTCTGCAAGTATTGGTAGGGGTGTTAGAGGGGCAGCTAGTTCTAGCGGAGCTCAAAATCACATATATGCTCTAGGAGGTCGGCAAAATTTGGAGGCTTCCCCGAATGTGGTTTCAGGTATATTGTCCATCTTTTCACATATTGTATATGCATTAATTGACCCAAGATCTACTCTATCATATATTACTCCATTAATTGTTGGGAAGTTCCAAAGAGTACCCAAATTTTTAACTAAACCATTTGAAGTGACTACACTAATTGGCGAGTCTATTATAGCTAAAAGGGTCTATCGTAATTGCATAGTAACTATTTGAGATCGTGACACATTGGCTGACCTTGTCGATTTAGAAATGGTAGATTTTGATGTTTTAATGGGTATGGTTTAGTTGGCTTCTTGTTATGCCATGGTGGATTGCCAAACTAAAATGGTGTAGTTCCATTTTCGAAAAGAGGCAATCCTTGAATGGAAGGGTAGCATCGGAGCGCCAAGAGATAGGTTTATTTCCTATTTTAAGGCAAGGAAGATAGTGCCCAAAGGCTACATATGCCATTTAGAAGGGTAAGAGATATAGTGCAGATTTCTTAATCGTTCAATCTATTCCGGTAATAAATGAATTTCCAGATGTATTTCCTGAAGATCTCTTATGTTTCCCTCCTGAACGAGAAGTTAAGTTTGGTATTGAAGTACTTCTAGATACATAGCCAATATCCATTCCTCCATATATAATGGCTCTAGCAGAACTATGAGAGTTAAAGAAGCAATTAAAAGATTTGCCAGTGAAGGGATTTATACGACCTAGTATGACTGCTTGGGGAGCACTAGTTTTATTTGTATGCAAGAAAGATGACTCATTGTTGACTACTGATAGTTAAATAAGGTCACGATAAAGAACAAATATCCCTTCTCTAGAACTGATGATTTATTTGATCAGTTACAGGTTTGCAAAGTGTTTTTCAAAGATTAACTTGAGGTCGGGTTATCACCAAGTGAGAGTTAGAAATCAAGATATACCCAAGACAACTTTTCGAAAATGGTATGGCCATTTTGAGTTCGTAGTCATGTCATTTAGGCTAACAAATGCACCAACAATTTTAATGGATTTGATGAATAGGGTGTTTAAGCCATACTAACACATACTATATGCCAACATGATGTTACCATATAGGAATCGAAGCCCCACTTGATCATCCTACTCCTCCTCGTGGCTGGTGCGATATCTCTCAAAGCAAGTTGGTGAGTCCTCAATTCCAAGGACATACTTCTATTGATTTATCCTATGTATAGACTCTCTTTCCTTTATGGCATGCTTTGGTTATGAGGGTGAGCCTGGTTTCTTGTCTTCGCCCCCGCTAAGTTCTATGTTTAGAGGTGTTATTGGACAAGTTATGTAATGATGCTATGAGCCTTGACTCTGTTGACTCTATGATGTTTTATGATATGAATGATGTCCCTTAGCCCCATGTCTCATTACTTCTACTCCTTTATTTTTATTTAATTGCTTTTGCGACCAAGGATGTGTAATGATATGTTAAGAGGCTTGATTAAGGTCCTTTCGGGTTCCCCATTTGCCATGTCACATCTAGGCCCTTGGCTTGGGTCATGAAAAACTTGGCATTAGAGCACTAGGTTATTAATGGTCATCGGCATCCAACACACCACATTGATTAGTGTCTTATTCATGGTTATGTTGTGCACCACAACTATGAGTAAGAGGCAATGAGACGTTTTAGAAAATATTTTCCTTCTTTTTACTCTATGTCATGTGGTAGAAGTTAAGGCAAGGTTTTTCCCCTTAATGATTGTTCTTTGTTATGGTAGATCATACCTAACACAAGAGGAAGAAGAGCCTGCACACCCAAGGAACAACCAGCTCATAGTGAGCTCCGGGATGCTCTCACTTTGATATCTCAAGTTATGGCTAACCAAGCCAAGCAAGGGGCCCAAGCCCCTCATGCTCCTACTCCAGCATCTCGAGTAAAGGACTTTATGAGAATGAACCCACCGGAGTTCAATGGGTCTAAGGTGGATGAGGACCCTCAAGAATTTATTATTGAGGTTCACAAAGTGTTGGCTATCATGGGAGTGAGGTCTAAAGAGAAGGAGGAGTTGGCAGCTTACCAACTCAAGCGAGTGGATCAAATATGGTACACACAATGGAAGAAGGAGAAGGTGAACAACAATGTGGTTCTACGGGAGGAGTTTAAGGTGGCTTTCCTGAACTATTCTTCCCTCTTGAGCTTAGGAAGGCCAAAATGATAGATTTTATGAACTTGAAGCAAGGATCTATAAGTGTGAGAGAGTATACCCTCAAGTTCAACCACACTCAAAATATTCTCCACACTTGGTTGCCGACTCGAGGTCTAGAATGAATAAGTCTTTGATGGGTGTATTCAATTTGATGAGTGAAGAATGTCATACCGCCATGTTGATTAATGACATGGATTTGTCCCGCTTGGTGACTTATGCCGAACAATTGGAGGGGGAGAATTAAGGAAGAGAAGGGTCATGAGCCCAAGGGGGCTCGTTTTGATGGTAAGTTCCAAAGTCACAGGGGTGGCCGGTTTCACCAATGCCAAGGGTCTTCTCATGCTCCTAGTGGGAGATTTTCCAATGACTACCGAAGGCCCCAAAAGGGTGGTGGTGTGATGCCTATACTCCTATGTCCAAAGTGTGGTAGGGGCCATGGCGGCCAATGCTTGAGGGATACCAATGCTTGTTTTGGTTGTTGGGAAGTAGGCGACAAGATGATTGATTGCTGATGAAATCGCAATAAGGGTAAGGATGTTTGTCCTCAAGGCCGGGGTGGTAATGCGATTCCTTTAGGTAGAGGAGTCCAACAAGGTGGTGCCCCAAGGCACAATTGGTTTTATGCTCTCCATGGGAGGCAAGGGGTTGATGAGGTGCCCGATGTCGTCACTGGTATGTTAACAATCTTTGATTTTGATGTGTATGCATCGATAGACCTGGGTGCCACTCTTTCTTTTGTTACTCCTCTTATTTCGAAAAAGTTTCATGTTGAGCCCAAATTATTGTGTGTCTTATGAGGTGTCTACTCCCATTGGTGCATTATTGTTGCTAGAAAAGTCTATAGAAATTGTCCCGTTTGCATCTTGCATAAAATATTGTCTTGTAATCTAGTTGAGTTGGATATGGTTTATTTTGATGTCATTCTTGGGATGGATTGGTTGCATGCATATTATGCCTCTATTGATTGTAGAACCCATAGGTTCAAATTCCAATTCCCAAATGAACCCATCCTTAAGTAAGATAGTCATGATGTGGTGGTCAAGGGTAGGTTTATCTCTTACATTAAAGCCCAAAAGTTGATCTCTAAGGGGTGTCTCTATCATCTTGTGAGGGTTAGGGATGTTGAGTCTAAAGTCCTTTCTATAGAGTCAATTCCGGTGGTTAGTGAGTTTCTTGATGTCTTTCCAAATAACCTTCCCAGTGTTTCCCCCTAAAAAGAAATAAATTTTGGTATAGACCTCCTTCTCTATACCCAACTCATTTTTATTCTCCCTTACCGTATGGCTCTCGCAGAGTTAAATGAGTTGAAGGAGCAATTGAGAGACTTGTTGGAGAAAGGTTTTATTAGGCCTAGCCAATCACCTTTAGGAGCACTAGTGTTGTTTGTGAAAAAGAAGGATGGGTCTCTTAGAATATGTATTGACTACCTGCAACTTAATAGGGTTACCATCAAGAATAAGTACCCTCTCCCAATGATTGATAATTTGTTTGACCAACTTCAAGGGGCTATTCACTTCTCTAAGATTAATCTTCGGTCTGAATATCATCAACTGAAGGTGAGGGAGTGTGACATTCCCAAGATGGCCTTCCAGACTAGGTATGGGCATTATGAAGTTGTGTTTATGTCTTTTGGATTGACCAATGCACCGGTTATCTTCATGGATCTTATGAATAGGGTCTTTAAACCTTGCCTTGATTTGTTTGTGGTGATTTCCATTGATGATATTTTGATCTATTCTCATAGTGAGGAGGAGCATATGGCTCATTTGAGGGTAGTACTACAAAAATTGAGGGAAGAGAAGTTGTATGTTAAATATGAAAAGTGTGTATTTTGGTTGAAAGAGGTTGCCTTTCTAGGTCATGTGGTGTCAGGTGACGGTACTAAGATGGATCCTTAAAAGACGTATGTGATTAGAAATTGGCTTAGAACATTGACCCCATCAGACATTAGAAGCTTCTTGCGCTTAGCGGGTTACTATCAGAGGTTTGTGAATGGGTTCTCTTCTATTGCCTCTCCCATGACTAAGTTGACTCAAAAAAAGGCTAAGTTTGTATGGACTGATGAGTGTGAAAAGAGTTTCCAAACCTTGAAGGATAAGCTTGTGTACGCTCCTATCTTGTCTCTACAGGAAGGGTTGGAACTGTTGGTTGTGTATTGTGATGCCTCCCAAATTGGTTTGGGTTGTGTGTTGATGCAAAATGGTAAGCTAATAGCCTATGCTTCTAGGCAACTGTATGAAAAGAATTATCCTACTCATGATCTTGAATTGACTGCCATGGTTTATGCTTTGAAAATTTGGCATCATTATTTGTATGGGGTACATGTTGATGTGTTCACCGATCATAAGAGTCTCCAGTATGTGCTCACTCAAAAAGATCTTAACTTGAGACAAATAAGGTGGTTAGAGCTTCTTAAGGATTGTGATATGAGTGTGCATTATCATCCTGGTAAGGCAAATATTGTGGCAAATGCTTTGAGTAGGGTTTCTATGTGTAGCCTAGCTCATGTTGATGATTGGGGCAAAGAGGTGGCTAGGGAGGTTCATCTATTGGCTAGGTTGGGGGTTAGATTGGAAGAGGTGGATAATGATGGTAATATGGTTGTTGATAGCTCAAAATCTTCCTTGGTTGATGAGGTAAAAGCAAAGAAAGATCTTGATCCCCCTTGTTGGAATTAAAGGCCTTGGTGAGAGAGGCAAGGTGGAGGTTTTCTCCCAAGGGGGAGATGGTGCCCTTAGATACCAAGGCAGGTTGTGTGTGAGTTATGTTGATGACTTGAGAGAGAAGATTCTTGATAAGGCTCATAATTCTTCCTATTCTATTCACCCCGGTTATACCAAGATGTATAGAGATTTGAGGGATGTGTTTTGGTGGGGAGGTATTAAGAAAGACATTGCCAAATTTTTATCTGGTTGTCATAGTTCCCAAGTCAAAGCCAAACACTAAAGGTCGGTTGGCCTAACCCAAGACATATAGAGATTCCTACTTGAAGTGGTAGGAAATTAACGTGGATTTTGTTGTTGGGTTGCCTAAGACTAGAAGGGGTTTTGATTCTATTTGGGTTGTGGTTGATAGGATGACAAAGTCGGCTCATTTCCTACTGGTTAAGACAACTTATGGGGCTGAATATTATGCTAAATTGCACATTCATGAGTTGGTGAGATTTCATGGGGTACCCTTGTCTATCATATCAGATCGTGGTGCTCAATTCACTTCACAGTTTTGGAGGTCCTTCCAAAGAGGTCTTGGAACCAAGGTAAAGCTTAATATAGCCTTTCACCCTCAAACGAATGGCCAAGCCGAAAGAACTATCCAAACTCTTGATGATATACTTAGGGCTTATATTTTGTAGATTAAGGGTAGTTGGGGTAATCATCTTCCATTGATTGAGTTTGCGTACAACAATAGCTATCATTCTAGCATTGGTATGGCTCCTTTTGAGGCCCTCTATGGTAGACATTGTAAATCACCAATTGGGTGGTTTGAAGTGGGAGAAATGGATTTGTTAGGACCAAATCTGGTTATGGGGGCTATGGAGAAGGTAAGGTTGATTAGAGAAAGATTGAAAACAGCTGAAGGTTGTCAAAAGTCCTATGCTGATGTGAGGAGAAGAGAGCTTGGATTTAAAGTTGGTGATTGGGTCTATTAGAAGGTTTCACCCATAAATGATGTGGTTCATTTTGGTAAGAAGGGTAATTAAGTCCAAGATTTATGGGTCCTTATAGGTTGTTGAGGAGGATTGGGAATGTGGCCTATGAGTTGGAGTTTCCTAGTGAAATGGAATTGGTTCATCCAGTGTTTCATGTATCTATGTTGAGGAAATGTGTGGGTGATCCAAATGCTATTGTCCCGCTGGATGCTCTAGGTGTTGTTGAAGACATATTGACTTATGAAAAAGTTCCAGTAGAGATCTTGCATAGACAAGTGAAAAGGTTGAGCAACAAGGATGTTGCTTCCGTTAAGGTCCTTTGGAGGAATCAACAAGTTGAAAGTGCTACATGGGATGCTGAAGCAGACATGCAAAAGCAATATTCCTATCTCTTCAATTCTACTCAATCCTAAGGTACTAACTCCAAGTTCCCTATGTGATTTTGTCTTATGTTTCAGCCCCTATGTCATTTGCATGCATTCATGTTTATATTGACAAAATTCATGGTGATTTTAACACTTATGTTGAGATTTTTGAAAATGGTGTTTAAGTGTATTGTTGCATTCTTGTTGGGATTGATTTCTCATGATTACTCTTCTTATGTACACATTCAGGGACGAATATTCCCAAGGGGGAGATATTGAAATGACCCTAAAAAGTGCTAGAAAATGTGCCTCGGAAGTGCCCGAAATTGTAATTTCCATATATCTCAAAACCCGTGTGTGATATTGAAAATCC
>JAPFFP010058402.1:0-27750 GCA_026153255.1 Solanum medicagineum | reverse complement strand
AGGTCCCCAATTGGATAGTTTAAGGTAGGGGAGAGGGATTTATTGGGTCCGGATCTGTTAAGGAGGCCATAGAGAAGGTAAGGTTGATAAGAGAAAGATTGAAAATAGCCCAAAGTCATCAAAAGTCCTATGTCAATGTGAGGAAAAGGGATCTTGAATTTAAGGTTGGTGATTAGGTCTATTTGAAGGTCTCACCCAAAAAGGGTATGGTTCATTTTGGTAAGAAAGGTAAATTGAGATCAATAATTTTTGGTCTTTATAGAGTGTTGAGGAGAATTGGTAAGATGGCCTATGAGTTGGAGTTTCCCAATGATACGAATATGGTTCATCTGGTCTTTCATATGTCTATGTTGAGAAAGTGTGTGGGTGACCCAAGTGCCATTGTTCCTCTTGATGTTGTGGGTGTTGTTGAGGACAATTTGACTAATCAAGAGGTTCCAGTAGAAATTTTAGATAGACAAGTGAAGAGGTTGAGGAACAAGGACGTAGCTTCCATCAAGGTTCTTTGGAGAAACTAACAAGTTGAAAGTGCCACATGGAGCCGATGCTGACATGCAAAAGCAATATCCCTACCTCTTCCATTATACTCAAGCCTAAGGTACTAATTCAACTCCCCTATGTAATTTCAAGTTTTATGTTTCAACCCTTATGTCATTGCAAGCATTCATGTTTATGTTGACAAGTTCATGATTTTGTCACTTATGTTGAGATTTTGAAATGATATTTAAGTGCATTGTTGCATTCATGCATTTGGCTAAACTCATCTTAATTATTTATCTCATATAAGTTTCTTTAACATTCGGGGATGAATGTTCCCAAGGGGGAGATATTGAAACACCCTAGAAATTGACCGAAAATATGCCTTATAAATGCCCATAATCATAATTTCTATATATCTCAAAATCCGTGCATGATATCAAAAATTCCACCTCATATTCGTGATCAGAGGGAAAAATTAAGTGAAACAAGTATAATCTTGATTTTATAGCAACTGTAGCAAAATTTTGCATTCTAATGAGGGTACACGTTCTCTCTGCAATGCGCAGCCGTCATGGAGTAGTACATTTTGTGGCCAGTTTTTTAAATTTCAGCCTAAGGCCTTGGGGTCCTGGGCCTAAGCCTTCCTATGCGTAAAAACACATATACTTAGTCATTTTGTGACCTCATATCATTCAAGACATTCCACAAAACCCTCTCTAACACTTAGCCAAATATTTCACTCAAATTCAAATGTCCCAAACTCATTTCGGATCACAAGGAATTCACTCAAGCTTTAAGTTCTCCTTCAAATCTTCATCAAGTAAATCTCCAAAGTTGAGGTACGTGGGTTTCAACCATTAGGTCCTTTCACTCTTGGTGCCCAACCTTTCTTTTTATGCAAATAACATGTTTTCATGTTGATTTGCTTATAGGTACTTCTAATATAAATTTAACCATAAACTATGTTGGGGCTTCATAAAATATTGACTATTTAAGCAAGTTTTGAGCTATAAATCTATGTTGTATGATAAGAGTTGATGAGGGGTTTCGATGTATCTTGCAAAAATGTGTTACCAAGTGTTGGTGGGCTGATTTACTTCAAGTTTTCTCATATGATTTTACTCTTGACTTGCATGAATTTGAACTAGCATTATACACCCACCAAGTGTTTGATAAAATCAACCAGATTTACGACCTCTTGCATTGCATTACCATAACGAAAAGAAAAAAGAATGGAAAAAAAGAGATTGCTCTTGTCTCGTTAAGGTTTTTTGAGTTATTGAAGGTCTATTGCAAGGCTTATGAGTTAAGTGGCTTTGTGAAGATAAAAGTAATGTACGTATGTATTGATTTCATTAAAGGTATCTATAGTGTTGCAAGTGACCACACCTTCATGAGGGGGTGCTATGCCTGAATCACCTTTTCTATGGGTGCTAGGCACATATTACCACATTGAGGGGTACATACCTTGAGCAACTTGTCGGGGGGTGGTAGGCTCGTACTGCCAATTGAGGGGTAGATATGTTAATAACATTCCAAGGGGGTGATAGGCCTTTGATTCCATGTATTAGATGCTTGGTCTATGATGATTGTCTCTTCCTACACATATACTATGTTCTATACAAGAATGTTTTACTTTGAGCATTAATCATGCATGATATATTGTTATAGTACTTCCTATTACCTATGTATATGGATTTTGACTATGTTGTGTATTTCTTATGGCATTGTATCCTATATACTTGGTATATTCAAATTTACTAACACATACTCTATTCCTACAGGATCTTACTATGTAGGAAATAGAGGTCCACTTGATTATCCTCCTCCTCAAGATGGCTAGTACTATCTCTTGAAGAAAAAATTGTTTGTCCTGAACTCCGAGGACAATAGCTATTGATCCTATGTTGTGTAAAGACTCTTTTCTTTGTGTAGATGCTTATGACTATGAGGGTGAGCCCGAAAAATTGTCTTGGCCCCTGCCAAATCTATGTTAGAGGTGTTGTTGCAAAAGTTATGTATTCGTGATTTGAGCTTTGTCTCTTTTGATGATTTATACTGTTAAAGATTTCCCTTAGTGCCTCAATCCTCCCGTACCAAGGATGTGTAAATGATATGCTAAAGGGCTTGCTTGGGGTCTCCCTTTGAGTTCCCATTCGCCGTGTCACGTCTAGGCCCTAAGCTTGACTCGTGACAATGATGATTTTCTATGGGCTTTTATGCTATGATTCCCAATGCATGAATTAAGAATATTCCATGGTCAATATACTTATCTATGCATGACATATGAAGAATTGCTTGATTTTTATGAATTCTAAGCAAAAGTATGGGATTTCAAGTATGTATTATTAGGGCTTAATGAATTGATGTGAGTTCCTTTACTAATAATTCAAATTCATTTTAATTGTATGTTTCCTCTATGAACTTTATTTAATTGCATGATTTTGACTCAATTGCTCATGGACCGACACTTAGCATTAGTCTTCCATGATAAAGCTATGAATTTTCATGACTATGATCTCAAGCATGTAAATGCATGTTTTAAATGCTAATGATGAGATGTTTTGTGATAATGATTATGATGTTATGATAACAATGATGTTGTGATAAAGAGGGTGATTATGACCCTGATATTTATGATGATGATATTAAGGTGGGAGAAGTTTACTTATAGTATATGTAATGACCTTGTTTGTACTTTTTTGTCTTATCTGTAAAAATTACTATTTACCTTTTTTTAAGTTGCTTTACGCCTATTTTGAACTATTTGAATGGTTGGAACTAGAATCCTAAGTTTTAAAAGTTGAAAATATGAATTTTGGCATTTTTTGAAGCTTAAGTTATTGAAAAAGTGAGTTTTTTGTGTCATTCTGAGTTTTGAGTGCTAGATTTGGAGATCCATAAATTTTATTTGCTCTGGAATGTCGAACTGAATTCGAAGTTAAAATGCAGGCTTTAGACCAAACATTATGATTTTAGTCTTTTCTAGAACCAAAGTTTGACTTTGGTCAACTTTCATAGTTTGGAAGCTCGGATCAGAATTCTGACAGTCCCACTAGTTTTGAATGGTGAAACTAACGCTAGCAATAGTCTTGGAATAATTTTTGGAGTTACTGAGGGTAGTTTTGGTATTTTGAGTTTTAAACTAGTTTTATCGACTTACATTGGTAAATGTGGTAAGGAGGCCATGAAACTTATTTTTGATGATTAAGTTGAGTCCAAATTACTATTTTTGGTATGAATACATATTTTATTTGTGAAATTCTGAGTTTCGACGAGTTTTGGGGGTCCATTCCAAGTAGGGAAATTGTACTTGGGTTGTTGGTTATTGTTGATATCTTGTTTTAAAGTTAATTTTTTAGATTCGAGAACTTTGGATTTTAGCCCTAAATTTGACCATTTTGCCCCTAAGCCTAATTAATGCCAATATGGATATCAAAATGCTTCTCTTGATGAGTAGGATCTATTGTTGATAGTGGTTGATCAAATTGGGGGATCTTTTTGTGGATTACCTTGATCGAAAGCTTGTTCGAGCGCGATTTAGGCATTGAGGTAAGTTCGGCTAACCTTTTTGGGGCTCGATTTGAGCTATTGATCATGTTCATTTGATAATTATGGGATTTAGAGGTATAATTTTGCAATTGAGTCTATGTTTTTAGGATAATGATGGAAAACTGATTTCAGTTGAGCTGAATCGTGATATGATTTTGATCCTATCAATGAATTGAGATGAAATATGACGAAATGTTGATGACTTGAGGCCAACTGTGACTAAATGAAACTTGTGGGACTACATGGGACAAGTAAGGTCCAGCATTAGTGATATACTTATATTTTTGGTATGACTATGGTTTGGTGTTATTGATGTACTTATATTTTTGGATAAGTTAGGTCAGGTACTATTAACATTCTTGTATATTTGCGATGAGTAAGGGATGGTATTATTGATACTCTTTACTATAGATATAATTTTGATGATCTAATATATAATGACGGTTTGGGTGTTAAATGTAACACTTGATATGATTCTCTGTGAACTGATGATTACTATGAGTTTCATGTATCGATGTTCCAGTTCGAATGATATTCCACATATTTATATGCATATTTGGATGCATTGTTGGTTTGCATCTATTGTTTGTTGCTTGTATCATCCCTTGACTCGAGTAGGAGGAAAGAGCAATATGATCCACATTGGTACCACCCTCTTGACCCAGGTAAGAGGCAAGGGTGAGATTTATACTTCATATACCTTGACCACAGGCAAGTGGAAGGGATGAGGCATTATGATATTCCTTGACCACGGGCAGGTGGCAAGGTTATGGCATTTGGATATTACCTTGACCATGGGAATGTGGCAAGGTTGTGGCATTCGAATGTTACCTTGATCACGGGTAGGTGGCAAGGCCATGACACACTTGGTATTTTGATTGATGAGTTGTTCATTGTATTTCACATTATGGTTATATGGTATATATGTACTCTTGATGATATCTTAGCTCAGTATTATTATGTATATTTTATTGCGTACTAACCTTTTTGGATGCAGGGATAGGGTTCTTCATTATTACATGCTTGTTTTGATTTCTCTTACTCAGTCCATTGAACCTACTGGGTACATTTTGGTGTACTTACCCCTACTCTATTTCATTTCTACAGATCGAGCATAGGGACCCACACAGGGTAGTTGATTCACACTTTTGGACTTTTGTCCATCCATCTTTATCTTACTAGTCAGGCTCAGACTTCGAGTTGCTATGGATCCTTGGTATTTCTTTTACTTTTCTTTTTCAACTTGTATTAGATTTTATAAGACAACCTTGTATTTATTTGAGACATGTGCATTTATACTTTTCTATTACTTTAGATGCTCTTGTACTCATGCCTCCAGATTGTTGGAGATTTGTTATGTTATATTGAGATGGTTTTCACTTTATTTTCTTTTCTTTTAGTTGCAATTCATTTTGGGTCCTGACAAGTTTGGTATCAAAGCTCTAGGTTCGTTGGGCTCGTGAGACAATAAGAGGGTGTCTAGTAGAGTCTCTTGGATTGGTGTCTAGACCTTCACACCTATCTTCGTGAGGTTATGAGGCATATGTTAAGAAAAGACTTTCATATCTTGTTTGATTCGTGTGTTTTTTTTGTGTTACCCACTTTGAAATTTTCTAATCTACTCCTACATAGATGCCAATCACCAGATCCCCTCAATCAATGGGAGAACCCGAGGCAATTTCTCGCTCGAGGATGAGGCAGAGTTCAGGATAGGTCCAGGGACTGGGGCTGGGCAGTGCTAGAAGTGCAGCTATGCCTAGGGGACAATGTATATTGACTTCTTTAGAGCTTTCTTATGAGCCAGAAGGGCCTGGAGATCCTATTATGCCATAGTCAGCCCTAGAGACTACACCTTCTATTCAGGAGTTACTCTTAAGAGTAATCGCTAGATTGGAGGGAGCACCTCCTGCCCCAGCTGCAGTCGATATACTGGTCTCTACAACATCGATTGGTCCTTCTATAGCCCTACTCAAGCCAGCTATGATTCATGTTTGTCCTTCCATAGTTTCGGTCGATTCTCCTATGACTACTATCGTTCTGTCTCAGACATCTAGACCAATTTTGGGTTCTTAGTTTTAGAGTTTTGATGTTTCCCCATCTATTGCAACTACCTTGTTTAGGGTACCACCAACTTCTTCTAACCTAGCCATGTCTTCAGCTAAGCAGAAGAGCTTTGAAAGGTTTGTGTGGTGGGCTTGCGATTTGATGGCACTCTTAGTGAAAGCGCTTATGATTTTCTGTTAGAGTACCAGGACTAGTTGTGTAACCTAGCTATTCATAAGTCGCATAGGGTTGCCTAAACTTCATACCAGTTCACCGGCCTTGCCAAGGAGTGGTGGAGGTCAGTTATAGCTCGTACACCTGCTATGACCTGAGGTGGTTCACTATGATATTTTTGGAAAGGTTTGTGCCATACAACCTCCAAGACAGCCGCAGGGATGAGTTTGATAGGCTACATTAGGGTTCCATGTCTATTTTTGACTATCAGGTTAGATTTCATACACTGTGCAGATATGACTTGTCTAGCATTCCTACGGAGTTCTAGAGGATTCGGCGGTGTGGCAAAGGGCTTGGAAGGGTATCTTCAGGAGGTTACAACTTCTTTGGTGTTGGATGGAGGGACTTTTCAAAGTGTTGTGGATCACACTCGTATGATAGAGCATATCTGGCACGAAAGATAGGGAAGTGGGAAGGGATTCTGTCAGTGTGGTTAGTTTAGTGCACCCCCACCCCATGGCAAAGGGTTTCAGAGGTAGGGCCATTAAGGCCGGGTAATTCAGGCAGCTCCTCCAACATCTGATAGTGTTGACAGGTCTAGGCCTACTCATATAGGTCATGATAATTCCCTTGGTTCAGCTAGACGTGGTGGTTCCTCTGCATAATCATCTCAGGGGCGATCCCCAAGGCTTGTTATGTTTGTAATAAGGTTAGGCACTTCTCCAACTATTGTCCATATCAGGTGTTTCTGACTCAGGCCTCAGGACCTCAGGTAGCAGCTAGAGAAACCTCTTAGGGCATGAGGGGTGGTACTAGAGGAGGTCGTGGTATAGGGAGAGGTAGACCCCATGGAGGCCCACAGGCTAGTAGTGGTTATACAGTTTGTTATGTTGTTCTAGATATAGCCAAGGCAGGGGCCTCTGATATAGTCATCACCAGTATGTTTCCACTATGCCATCGTTCAGCTTTAGTTTTATTTGATCCAGGCTCTACTTATTCCTATGTGTCAGCCTTATTTTGCTTCTAATATTGATATTACGTGAGAGCTGCTTGCCGAGCTTATATGTATATCCATCCTAGTAGGTGAATCTTTAGTGGTGAATCAGGTTTATTGGGGTTGTGTTGTGACTTTTGTGGGGAGAGATACTGTTGCTAATATCATATTATTAGATAAGTTAGACTTGATGTGATATTGGGCATGGACTAGTTGTCACCTTATCATGCTATTCTTAACTGTCATGCGAAGAGCGTGACCTTATCTTGCCCCAATTTGCCTCAGTTGATATGGACTGGAGCACATAGTTTCTATACTAAGGGTGTTATTTCTCATATGCATACTTGTCAACTGATGGGGATGGGGTGTTTGGCATATTTAGCTCATGTTTGGGTTGTTTCTCAAGACTCCCCATCATTGGAGACTACTAGGGTTACTAGAGAATTTATGGATGTATTCCCAATTGATTTGCCTGGTGTTCCACTGAATCATGATGTTGACTTTGTTATTAATGTAGAGTCGGGCACTGAGGCCATATGTACTGCTCCTTATCGGATGCCCCCGACTAGATTGAAGGAGTTGTAGGAACAATTGGAAGATTTGTTAAAGAAAGGCTTTATTTATTCGAGTGTATCTCTGTAAGAACCTGAACTTTATACGACCTTAATGGAGCTCAAAAATTTGGTTTCAAAAAATCTTGGACCATGGTGATGCTTCATGGAAGCCTTCATGGTCCGTGTGAGGTTATACAGATCATGTGAAGGTTCCTTGAAGTGGCCCTTGGCCTTGTGTAGAAAGTGTTGGCTTTGATGTGGAAGTTTAAGACTAAGGCATACCACACATTGACCCCACACAGTCCGTGTGGTTGATCGTATGGTAGCCTTGGCCTTAAAAATCAATATATTGAGCAAAGACATTTCACACGGGCCTTCTCATAGGTCGTATGATCCTTCTCGGTATGTGAGGCCCTTTTGTATAGGTGCCGGAGTGAAAATTTTTTAAGTATTGGATCACCGTCTCAGAACTTTGTTGAGGGTGAGTTTTTCTAAGTAAAGCTTTATGGAAGGCCATAAGGTCAGTGTGACCTCTCACGGGCCATGAAGCGCTCTGTATGGGTATTGGCTGAAACGATCCCAAAAAGTGCCCAAAATCCTTATTTTGCATATATCTCAAAATTCGTGTAGTGATGTTGAAAATCAGACTTCATATTCTTGATCAGGGGGTAAAATTGAGTGGGAAATGAGCTAACCCCGATTTTAGAGCAACCGTATCAAAATTTTAGTTTCCAAAAAATCGATTTCCATTGAGCTCTGAGCACCTCTGGCGTGACGCAGCCAGGGCGTGCAAATGTATATTCTTTTGACTGTTTTTGGTTTCTTGGCCAAAGGCTTTTGTATCTTGGGCCTAAATCTTCCCATGCATGAAGATACCTATCATTAGCCATATTTTAATGCTATATCATACAAGACATTCCCCAATACTCTCTCAAACACTTAGACAAATATTTTACTTAAAATTCAAGTGCCAAAACTCATTTCAAATCTCATGGATTTCACTCAAGTTTCAAGTCTCCATTTCCAATCTCAATCAAGTAACTCTCCAAAGTTAAGGTATTTGGGTTTCAACCATTGGGTCCTTTCACCGATGATGCCCAAGCTTTCTTTTTACCTAAACTACATGTTTCTAAGTTGATTTTACTTATCGGTCTTCTATTATGAATTTGACCATGAACTATGTTGGGGTTTTGTAAAAGTGTGAATCTTTGATTTTTCTTGAGATTTTATGAAAGGTTTTGATGTATATTGCATGAGGGTATTACCAAGTGTTGGTGGGTGGTTTTACATCGAATTTAGTTGCATGATTTCCCTTTTGAATTGCATGGATCTTATACTAATATTGCACACCCATCAAGTGTTTGATAAAATGGCCGGTTAATGTATCTTGAGTTATTGAAGGCCTAATGCTTGGCATATGAGTTAAGTGACTTTATCATGATGAAACGATGATAAGTGTGTGTTGATTTCATGAAAAGAATCTATAGTGTTGTGAGTGGACCATAGCCAATTCAGGCATGATGCCTCAATCACCTTAGATGGGGGTGCTAAGCCATCAACCAATTGAGGGGTTGATACCTCAACCATTTCCGGTGGAGGGTGGTCATGTCCATCAACCAATTGAGGGGTTGATACCTCAATTGCATCAGATGGGGGTGGTAAACCATCAACCATTTGAAGGGTTAATACCTCTATAACTTCCGATAGAGGGTGGTCATGTCCATCAACCCATTGAGGGGTTGATTCCTCAATCACTTCTAAGGGGTGGTGTACCTTAGATTCCAAGTACTAAGTTTGCTTGGTCTATGATGATGGTCTATTCCTATACATGTAATATGTTCTATATATAAAAGCATATTTACTTCAAGTATCATTCATGCATGTCATATTATTATATGCTCATCTATTGCCTAACTATGCATTTTGATTATGTCGCTATATATTATTGCATTACATCCTACATACTTAGTACATTCAAATGTATTAACGCATACTCTATGCCTACATGATGTTACCATGTAGGAACCGGAGCCTTACTTGATCCTCCTCCTCCACCACATGGCTAGTTCTATTGTCTCTCAAGCTAGTTGGTGAGTCCTCCATTCTGGGGACGTTGGTCTATATTTCTTAAGCTATGTATTGATACTTTCTTCTTTATTGCTTCTTTGACTATGAGGGTGAGCCCGGTTGCTTGTCTTGGCCCCCGCTAAGTATATATGTTTAGAGTTGTTGTTGGAAAAGTTGTGTATTATGTCTGAAATTGACTCATCTATGATATTTCAGTATTACTCTCTCTTTCTCTCTCGCCCCCTTAGTCCCAACTCCCCTTGTTTGTGTTTATCTCTATTTGTCATTTTTAATTGCTTCTGCGACCAAGGATGTGTAATGATATGCTATGAGGCTTATTTGGGGTCCCTTCAGGTTCCCTATTTACCGGTGACATCTAGGTTCTAGGCTTAGGTTGAGACAAAGCTGTTATCATAGCACTAGGTTGTTAGATCCTCGGAGTGCAACACACTACGTCGATTAGAGTCTTATTCATGGTTGTATTGTGCACCACAACTATGAGTAAGAGACTATGAGTTTTTAGGAAATTTTTCTCTTCTTCTTGTTCTAAGTCGAGCTATAGCATTGAAGTAAGATTTCCCCCCTAACGATAGTTCTTTTCCATGCTAGTTGACCATGCCTAACACAAGAGGAAGAAGAGCCCTTGTAACCGAAGGACGATCGTCCTTTCCCGCTCCTCAAGATGGAAGAGCTACTAAGATTGAGTTCTGTATTTCTAGAACAATGTTGGCTGAGGCTGTGACTGTTCAACTCAATCGATCGATAGGTGCCATTGAGACTTCAAATGGTAAGGGTGGAGATGAGAAGACAAAGAAGGCCCATGTAAAAGGAAAGTTCTAAAGCCTCAAGGAAAGAGATGCTGCTTTGTGCCCAACATGCGGTAAGGTTCTTAGAGGCCCATGTTTGAAGGGCACCAATACTTTTTCCCGTTATGGTGAAGAGGGGCATAAGAGGAGGGATTGCCAGGTAATCCCAACGAGAGAAATAAGAAGGGTTCAATGTGAAAACAACAATGGTGGGATGACTAACCTCAAGTGTCAAAGGTGTGGAAAGAACCATGGTCGCCCATGCTTGAGGAAGACCAATGCTTGTTATGGATATAGCGGAGTGGGTCACAAGCTAGTTGATTGTCCGTATGCAGGAAAGAGGTATAAGGGTGGTAGACCTTTAGAACAAGATGGTCATGCGATCAAGGGGCTCATGGTGGGGATGAGACGCTCGGGATTGTTTTAGAGATTTTTCTTGATGTTGTTGTGCATTCTTTGATGGTTCTGGGAGTTGCTTTTCCTTTCATTATTCCTTTTGTTGCTAGTAGGGTATGGTTATGTGAGTCTATTTTAGCTAGAAGGGTTTAGTTGTTGTTCATGTTCTTATTGCATAAGGTCTTGTCTTGTGATTTTGGTTGGACTTGGTTTGTTGGATTGGAGGTCTTGAGGTGGTTTGGCTACTTTTATAACATGCTTCTAATGAGTTTAGGGCCCGTAAGATTATAATATGATGGCTAGGGTTGATGATTTATTTGGTCAACTACAACGGGCTAGTCACTTCTCTAAGATTGATTTGTGGTTCAAGTTTTGTTCCCCAAGTGAGGATGAGGATATGTGACATCCCTAAGTGTCCTTTCAGATTAGTAGTGAGCATA
Organism: Solanum medicagineum; assembly: GCA_026153255.1. Classification (NCBI taxonomy): domain Eukaryota; kingdom Viridiplantae; phylum Streptophyta; class Magnoliopsida; order Solanales; family Solanaceae; genus Solanum; species Solanum medicagineum. The sequence goes on along the minus strand of JAPFFP010058402.1, from coordinate 16,244 downwards.
ATGAGTATTCATGGAGTTGTTTGGTTGACTTATGCACCGGCAAGGTTTGTGGATTACATGAATAGGGTCTTAAAACCCTACCTTGACATGTTTGTAATGGCCCCTAGTAGTGGAACATTGATTTATTTAGAGCTTGTGAATCCTTTTGGGGAGATGAGAGGTTGTTTGCTAAATATGGTAGGTGTGAATTGAGGACAATAAGAAGGTGGTTAGAACTCCTTAAGGATTATGATATGAGTGTGCATTATTTTCCACAGTGAGGCTAATATTGTGGTTGAAGTTCTAAGTAGGGTGTTTATGGGTAGCCTAGCATATGTTGTTGAAGGTGGCAAGAGGTGACAATTTAGGTTTGGAGAGGTTGACTATGGTAGGGTAACATTCTTGTGGTTCCAAATCTTCTTTGGTTGAAGGGGTCTAGATAAAGCTAAGCCTTGATTCAGCTTTATTAGAGTTGGAGGTTTTGGATGAAAGAGGGTAGAGTGGAGGTTGTCTCCCAAGGGGGAGATGGTGGTGCATGGTACCAAGTGTACTATGGGTTAACAATGTGTTTAGAGTTGTGAGTCCTTTTAGAGTGTGGAGGAGGATTTTGTAATGTTGCTTAAAGATTGAATTTCCTAGTGATATGGTTATGGGTTGTTCGGTTCTTCGTGCTTCTAGGTTGAAGAGGTATGCTGGTTATTCGAGTGCTATAGGACTCATGAGGTTGTGGACATTGTGGAGGATGAGTTGACTTAAGAGGAGGTCCGGTGGAGAAGTGTGGTGGATGTGAGTAAGGGTTGATCTGTGAGGGTGTAGTGTTCGTCAAGGTCCATAGGAAGGATCATCAAGTCTAAAGTGTCTTTCGAGGAGCTGGAGCGGACATGCAAAAGCATTATCTGTACCTCTTTCATTCTATTCAAGTTATGATATCATGTCAAGCTCCTTCTGTGATTTCATGTCTCATGCTCCAACCCCTAAGTCATTTGCATGCGTTCATGTTCATATTGAAAAGGTTCATGGTGATTTTACACTTACGTTGAGATTTTGAAAATGGTATTTTAAAGTGTATTGTTGCATTCTTGTTGGGGCTGACCTCTTTATGATTACTCTTCTTTTGTATGTTTCTTTGACATTTGAGGATGAATGTTCCCAAGGGAGAGATATTGTATTGACCCCAAAAAGTGGTCAAAAATGTGCCTCGGAAGTGCCCGGAATCGTAATTTCTATATATCTCAAAATCCATGCATTATTTCAAAAATCAGACTCCATATTCTTCTTTAGGGGCCAAATTGCGTGGGAAATGGGTCTAACCATGATTTTAGTGCAACCGTAGCGAATTTCGAAATTTCAAAGTTTGACAAAAATAGTGTTTAGGCACATCCCTTCCATGACGTGCCTCAGTGAATTTTGTGCCCAATAATTTTATTCTGGTCCAAGGCTTTTGGGTCTTGGGCCTAAGCTTTCCAATGCGTGAAAACACCTATACTTAGCCTTATTTCACCCTCATATCATTTGATGTATTCCCCAATACTCATTCAAACACATAGACAATATTTCACTCCTAAATTCAAGTCTCAAGTTCATCCGGATCTAAGGATTTCTTTTCAAGCATCAAGTCTCCATCTCCAATCTTCTTCAAGGATTCTCCAAAAGCTAAGTTATGCAGGTTTCTTTCATGGGTTCCTTTCACCCATGATGCCCAAGCCTTCTTTTAACTTTTATTGTATGATTTAGAGTTGATTAACTCATGGTTCTTATTTATTAAGAAATTCACTGCACACTATGTTGGGGTTTACGAAATTGTGATTGTTTGGCATGTCTAGAGCTATGGATCTAAGATCTATTGTGAGCCTTGATGAAGGGTTTTGATGTATATTGTTTGAGGCTGTTAAAAAAGTACTGATAGATGGTTTTACATTTGATTTACTTGTATGTTTTCACTCTTGAATTGCATGGTTTTACACTAACACTGCACACCCGCCAATTGTTTGATAAAATGTCTAATTTATGATTGTTGAGTTATTGAAGGCCTAAAGCTTGGTATATCAGATATATGACTTTATGATGATGCAAATATGTTGTATATGTGTTAATTTCATGATAAGCTTCTATAGTGTTACATGTTGACCATAACCTTGTAGAGGGGTTTGGTACCTTGACAACTCTAATGGAGGGTCTTAAATCCATTAGCCTTGTTGAGGGGTTGGTACCTTAACCACTTTGGTGGAGGGTGATAAATCCATTAACCTTGGTGAGGGGTTGGTACCTTGACCACTTTTATGGAGGGTGCTAAGTCCATTAACCTTGTTGAGGGGTTGGTACCTTGACCACTTTGATGGAGGATGTTAAGTCCATTAACCTTGCTGAGGGGTTAGTACATTAACCGTTTTGATGGAGGGTGCTAAGTCAATTAACCTTGTTGAGGGGTTAGTACCTTGACCACTTTGATGGAGGGTATTAAGTCTATTAACCTTGTTGAGGGGTAGGTACCTTGACCACTTTGATGGAAAGTGTTAAGTCCATTAATCTTGTTGAGGGGTTGGTACCTTGACCACTTTGATGGAGGATGTTAAGTCCGTTAACCTTGTTGAGGGGTTGGTACCTTGATCACTACCAAGGGGGTGCTAAGCCTTGGATTCCGAGTGCTAGTTGATTGGTCTGTGATGATGGTCTCTTCTTGTCTACGTAATTTGTTTTATATAAGCATGTTTTACTTCAAGAATGCTTCATACAAGTCATATTGCTACTATGCTATCTATTGATTATTGTTATGCATTTTGACTATGTCGTCTATCTCTTGTTGCATTGCATCCTACATACTTAGTACATTCAAACGTGATAATGCATATCTATGCCTACATGATATTACCATGTAGGAATCGGAGCTCCGTTTGGCCCTCCTCCTCCTCCACGTAGCTAATTTGATTGTCTCTCAATCTAGTTGGTAAGTCCTCCATTCTAGGGATTTTGGTCTATATTTCTTATGCCATGTTTTGATACTCTCTTCTTTATTGCTTCTTTGACTATGAGGGTGAGCCCAGTTGCTTGTGTTGGCCCCAGCTAAGTATCTATGTTTAGAGGTGTTGTTGTAAAAGTTGTGTATTATGTTTGAGCTTCTATAATATTTAGGAATTATTCTCACTTTCTCTCTCGCTCCCTTAGTCCCAATTCCCCTTATTTATGCTTATCTCTATTTGTCATTTTTAATTGCTTATGCGACCAAGGATGTGTAATGATATGCTATGAGGCTTGTTGGAAGTTCCTTCAGGTTCCCCATTCACCGGTCCCGTCTAGGCCCTAGGCTTGGGCAGTGATAATAAAGACATACAAAAGTGTGTGATAGGGTGTGTAAATTGTCAACAAGTGAAAATGAAACACCAAAGGCCTAGTGGTTTGGCTCAAGATATTAAGATACCGACTTGGAAATAGAAGGAAGTAAAGGATTACATCATAACTTTGCCAAAGATTAGAAAATAATTTGACTCAATATGGGTGATTGTTGATCGAATGATGAAAACAACCTTCGTTTTGCCGTTGAGGACTTCTTATGTTGCCAAAAAATTATGCTAAAGTCTATATCCAAGAATTGGTAAGGTTTCATGGGTACCATTGTCTATCATATCGGATATAGGTGCTCAATTTACTTCACATTTTTGGAATTCTTTCCAAAAAAGCCTTGGTACAAACGTGAAATTAGTACCACATTTCATCCTCAAATGGATGGATAAGACGAAAGGACAATACAAACATTGGAAGATATATTGAGGGTTGTGTTCTTGATTTCAAGGAAAGTTGGGATGATCACCTACCTCTTATTGAATTTTCTTATAACAATAGCTTTCACTCAAGTTTTAAAATGGCGTCGTTTGAAGCATTGTATGGTAGAAAGTGTAGGTCACCAATGGGATAATTTAAAGTTGGAGAAATGTGCTTGATTGGATCATATTTGGTACTTGATGCTATGGATAAAGTGAAAGTTATAAGGGAAAGGTAGAGGGCTGCCCAAAGTCGTCAAAAGTCATATGCCGATATTAGGAGAGGAGAACTAGAGATTGATGAAGGTGACTTCGTGTATTTGAAGGTTTTACAAGTTAAAGTAGTAATGTGTTTTGGCAAGAAAGAAATATTAAGTCCTAGATTTATGGGATCTTATGAGATAGTAAAAAGAATTGGAAAAGAAGCTTATGAGCTAGATTTGCCTATGGAATTTGCTATGGTTCATCTGGTGTTTCACATTTTGATGCTAAGAAAATTCTTGGGGGATCCTAATTCTATTGTTCCATTGAACTATGTGTCTATGTAGGAGGATTTGACTTATGAAGAGGTACCAATTGAGATTTTGGACTGGCAAGTGAAGAAGTTGAAAAATAAAGAGGTTGCATCTGACAAAGTATAATGAAGAAATCAACAAGCTGAGAGTGCTACTTGGGAGGTCGAGGTGGAAATGATAAGAAGATATTCTTACCTCTTTCCTTCTATTCCAGCCTAAGGTACTTCATATGATCAATTCCTCCAAAGTTCTCACGAATACTACTCTCTTGCTATGTTGCATGCATGCATGATCATGAAATTGTCTCTAAATGATGTTTGATGTATAAGCTTAATGGTTTTATGAAAATGATGATTAAGTTGCATTTTTGCATATATGTTATGATGATAACTATGTTTTAACTCTATTCAAACGTGTTTCTATCTCATTCGAGGATGAATGATCTCAAGGGGGAGATATTGCAACACCCCTCATGTTCATGAGCTTGGATAATGAAATTAATGAATTTTTTGAGCTGACTTGGTCACACGAGTCAGTCTATGGCTCATGTACGAACCATGGTTCGTAGGTGGTTTTATGGACTTGAGTATAGAAAGATGGAAATTTTGGTAGTTTCTGGAAGTGGTTCCACGATTAACAGGATAGGTCATCAAAGCAACAATGGCATGTGAATAACATCGTTGAACGGACCTTTGAAATAAGGAAAGTTTTCTAAGTATGGGGAGTTCATAGGAGCGACCTATGAACCGTAAACGGAATGACGGTCCATCTTGTATGTTCATGATTTAAAGGATGCAAATTCTAGTAGCTTAACTTTTGGTGGCACAGGTCCTACGAGCCTAGTCACTAGCCTTAATTAAGCCATAACGCTTGGAAAGAGTCTCATGGATGACTCTGGTAGTTTTTGTGAAGGATGTTTTTGATATTTCCAATTCATATAACTCCTAAACTATTAATTTTGGCTCTCCTAACCAACATAACCGAATCTAATCCTATAAATTCTATTCCTCATTCAAATTCATTCATCCTCATAATTCTCTCAAAGGATTCTCAAATATTTCTCTCTACAGAAAAAGGATTCCATTGAAGCTAGGGTTCCAAGATTTGATAAGGATTTCATGGTTTTTCTACTCAAATTTTAAGGATTTCACTTGAGGTATGTAGGACTTCATTCATGGATTCATTTCGTCCATGAAGCCCATTCAAAAATCTACTTGTTATCAATGTTTTATGATGATTTCCTATCATATTTTATGGTATGCTTCTCAATGGATGAATTATGAATATTCCTTGGTCATTATACTTATTTATGCATGAATTATGAAGAATTACATGATCTATATGATTTATAAGCAATAGTATAAGATTTCAAACATGTATGATTAGGGCTTGATGAATTGATGTGGGTTCCTTTACTAATGATTAAAATTGATTTTAATTGCATGTTTCCTCTACAAACTTCATTCAATTGCATGATTTTGACTCAATTGCTCATGGACCCACACTTAGCCCTAGTCTCCTACGATGTTTATTATTTTGATCTCAGGCATGTAAAACATGTTTTAAAGGGCAATGATGAAGATGTTTTATGACAATGATTATGATGTTATTACGATAATATGAAAGATTATGATGATTATTTTAATAGTTATGAAAGTATGATTTTGATGAATTATGAATCATATTAAAAGTTATGTGTATGTACTATTCCTAAGATATGAGATATTTTTATGAAAGATTATGATGATTATTTTACTAGTTATGAAAGTATTATTTTGATGAATTATGAATCACATTAAAAGTTATGTGTATGTATGATTTATGTATTTCATGGGCTATGACTTAGTATCGAATGAGATTGGGGATAGGGACTCGACCTAAGGGGTCCTTAATGCAAATCTTTACCTTTCTCATAACGTCGTGCCATCGTAAGCTGTGATCTATCCATATCCCGAATGAGCATGGTGGCATGGCACTCTTCATTGATCAAGTCGGATGCACCTGACACAAACTTGTTCATTCTAGCCCAAGAGTTGGCAACCTAGTGAGGAGAAAACTTGGAGAAGTTGTTGAACTGAAGGGAATACTCCCTCAAACTTATATAACCTAGCCTAGGATTCATAAGCTCTATCAACTTTGCTTCCCTTAGCTCAATTGTGAAGAAGTGATCAAGGAATGAAACTTTGAATTCCTCCCATAGAAAGGGATCATCATCCTCCCTCTCCATCATCCATTGGTTATACAATATTTGAGAAAGTCCCTTGAGTTAGTAAGACGCTAATTTCAATTTCTCTTCTGAACTTACCCCTATTATAGAAAAGACCTTAGACACCTCATCGATGAACTCTTGGGGGTCTTCTTCTACCATTGCACCATGAAATTCTGGGGGATTCATCCTCGTGAAATCCCTCACCCTCAAAGCCGGGGTAGGATCATTTGGAGATTGAACTCCATGATTGGCGATGACCCTTGCCACAAGGGTGAACACATTTCGGTACTCAACATTGTGGACTCCTTCTCTTTCCGCTTGGAGAGCTTATGAGGTCGGAGGGGTCGGTTCACCATCGGAGTAGGAGCTCTTTGTGTCATCCGTCTTGGTAAAATGATCTAAAAGAGCAAAATATTAACCATTAGAGATTGGAAACCTTATTTCAAATCAAAGGCACGACATAGAATATGAAGAAGTGAACCCTTTCCTCAAAATGCCTCACAACCCCTCATTCATAGTTGTGGGGCACTTCACAACCATGAACAAGACTCTACATGCAATGTGTTGGATTTCTAGGGACCATTTACAAACCTAATGCTCTAATACAAACTTGTCATGACTCAGGACCATGGCCTAGATATGACAAGGCGAATTGGGAATCCGAAGGAACCCCAAACAAGACTCAAAGCATTCCTAACACATCCTTGGTTTAGTGGAATAGTTTTTGAGCAACAAATACATAGCATATAATTTCTAAGGAAAACAGGATGAAATCATGAAGACAAAAAGTATGTGTTAGTACTTGGAATGTACTAAGTATGTGGGATGCAATACAACAAGGAACATAAGCCATAGTTAAATAATGTGCATAATCGTAATCAACGAGTATAAGCTCAAAATTTCATGCATGTTCATTTCCATAGTCAAAATATACATAATGAATCATCAAATCATATGACATAATCATACATAGATGGGAAGGGACCATAACCAATAAGTAAGGCCAAGCGAGCTACTACTTGTAATCTCAATGCTCACTCTGCACCGGGCTAGGAGTGTCTACTTTGCTAGGGTAAACCTAACCCTCACCTTAGGGGAACACCATCCTTTTTGAAAATTTTCTCATTATCACCTTAAAAGAACACCACCTATTTCAGTACACATATTTTATTAACCTTACCGAAGCACGACCAATTTTCGTATTTGATTCACAAGTGCCATACGGGGACACTACCCATTTTGGTCGATTATAAAACTTAAACTATATGGATCCATTAGATAATTCATAACCCTATGGTGGCAACATAATTATGGGACAATGGTTGTCTACTAAGTTCCTCTTAGCGCTAGGTCAGAAACCAAAGGAATACTTCAAATCATACATGTTGTGATAATAGGCAAAGCATAATATTTCATAATATCATCATAGAGTAGATCTTCAAAACCAAAGCTTCATCATATCAACAATAGGGCTTCATAACCTGTCATAGCTTTACAATATTATTATGTCTCATAACATGCATAATAGCCCTTTCGAAATTCACATCATTTACAGCTTCACATAGTTTGCTAAGGCCTTTGTCAATATAAGAAGCTTGATACATAACTTAGTAAAACATGGTGGGTATGCGTACATGCTCAAAATCATACAAAATCAACATCTTTGGACATGAGGAAAATAACGAAATCCCTTTTTCAAATTATGTAAAATGACCACCATAACATAGTAAAGCATAGTTAAGGCATAATTTAACCCTCATCTTAAATCACATATTTCCATGACTTATTATTTCATAATATTATACAAAGACATAGTAGCATAATTCTCACCATAATATCATAATTAGTTCCTTTATAATCATATTATGCAAAAGAGTTCATAGAGTCTTCAAAAGTACCCATAACTTGAAATAGATTTAGAGGAGGAATGGTTGAGCTTGTGGGAAGAATGTTTGCACAATCAAAACCCAAATACCATTTAATGGACAAAAAATATGATTTTGGAGTGAAGAATCTGAAAACCTAGCTTGGGCTTCTTCGTTGAGCTCTTGGAGGAGGCTTGAGACTGTTTGGGACATAGAGATATTTTGGAAATGGAGGAGAATGAGTTGTTTAGGGTTGTATATACCAATAAGGGGTGTTTCGATGGATAAAATAACCTTGTTTAGGCTTTAAACAATGAGGAATGTCGAAACTATCCTATTTTAAAATATGGCTAGACAAGACCACGAGACCCCGTTTACGGGTCATAGTCTAGTCTACGAACCATAGAAAAGGTTTTATCCAATCACTCCCTTGAACCTTCAGAGATTGCTCTCTAATTCTCAAATCCATTACATAACTTACAGCTCATAAGTCTTTTTACAAGCCATCTGATTATATATACCAATAAGGGGTATTTTGATGGATAAAGTAACCTTGTTTTGGCTTTAAATAATGAGGAATGTCAAAACTATCCTCTTTTAAAATTTGGCTAGATAGGACCATGAGACTCCGTTTACGGGTCGTAGTCTAGTCTACGAGCCATAGAAAAGATTTCATCTAATGACTCTATTGAACTTTAAGAGATTGCTCTCTGATTCTAAAATCCATTGCATAACTTGCGGCTCATAAGTCTTTTTACAAACCATCTGATAAGTCATAGGTTGAGTCTCTTAAAATCTAAATTTTACCAAGTTTGCCTTAGGTTCCATGAACCAACTTGTGGGTTGTACAATAACTTACGACCCATAAGACCCCTCGTAGAAGCTAAAGTCAGAAATTTCTAGAGCATATTTTCTTGCATTTTTCATACTTCTCATGGGTCGATTCTTAAAGTTCTAGACCCCACCAAGATCTTATGATGTACAGGCATGTTTGGACATCATGATTTGACGTAATTTACGTAAAGGGAAACTATGAAATTCCTACTATAATACGTTCCACTTGCTTATTTTCTTATACATGCTGGTTTTACCATATGGGTGCTTATGATATGAACACGAGGCTTGGATGGGATGCCTTCGAGTGTAATATTTATTGTGTCATGGCTAAGCCCTAGGTCTAAATCGTGATAAGCTAAGCTAGAGCTTGTGAAGCCATAATTGGGTGCAACAAAGTCCACTGCTCTAGTGCCTGCTTCAGAGATTACTTCATGACCCAAGCATTAATGCCACCCCTACCACTTCTTCAGTATCCCAGCCACCATCACAGATAGAATGATCATGGGGACTTTCTAACTCACTCCTTACATTTATGCTTTGTGATATTGTTCTTGCACATTGAGTATAATATTTTTTAAGGAGGGCAGAGTATTTGGAGTCCTAGTTTATGATTTTTTTATTTTGTTATGTTATGGTTTTGATATTTGAGACAATGGCTTTTTGATGTGCTACCAAAATACAACACATTTGATGCTTAAAACTTAGGATTTTGTGTGTTCTCAATGTGATATCAGTGAGTTTTATATTTCTTTGTGTTTAGATTTGTAGGAAGATATGTTGGCCAAGATTTGGGGAAGAATTGTAGAAGATTGCAGGTTTTTGATGACTTACAAGACCCTCTACAAATCGTAGAGGCAGTTTCATGACAAGTTCCAGTGAAGGATGAGTTCTGAATATCAGCTCAATGAGACATGAAACTAGTCGAGCATTCTACGAGTCATATTGATGGGTTTCATCAAGATTTCTAGAGAGGGATAATTTGATGAAGTAGAAGTCTATGAACATGTAGTACGAGTCATGGATTAGTTTATGAGTCGTAAAGTGAAGTCATAGAAGAGAAGTCGAAGATCCTAGGAGCTGATTTACGAGACTCCGACTATGAGTTGTAGAGACCTTTCGTGGAGTTCACTGACCAATTTTTTTATTTTATTTAGGACTTAATTGTAAATATTATAACAGTACTTTTAGGTTATTTTCCAGAGATTGTACTGGGTAGGATGTTATTATTCAGTACTTTTAGGGTTTGTATAATTGGAGAACTCAATACTTGAGAGAGAAGATTGTGAGAGAACACTTGTGGGTAAATTTGATCTTGAAGCTTGTAGTTATCATTCTCCTTGGATTACTTGATCTTAAGTCAATTGGGTAAATGTTTAATTATGTTATTTATCAATTCATAATTTCTGCATCTACCCATAGCATGAGAAGCTAAATCTACAACAAGGATTGTGGGAACCATGAAAAACTAAATAAACTTGGGTAATTTACAATTCTATATTTTCTAATGGTGGACAATATTATAACCTGCATAGTGTTACTGACTGGACCAATGTAGTAATGAATTGAAAAATTGTTTGATTAATAGGATTCAATTGATGTTTTCTCGTCTAATCAACCGAATTGGGCCAAGGGGAGGGTGTACTGCGACTTTTAGGTAATGATTAGTATTGCACACCATGGATATGGACCAAGTTGCATAGTGAAATTTGCTTCTCACCTTTGATCAAAGGGCTTGGTGAACTTAAATTACCATCCTGCATGCTATACACTAAACAAGAATTGGGTTATTCGATGATACTATGTTGGGGAATCATGGGGAAAACAATAACTTATTTGCTCTCTATTATTGATTGCCTCTCGTGATAGTTTAGTTTACTTTCTTATTGATTATTGTAAAATCCTCCCTTTGGGGAATTGAGTTGGTTAATTGCTTGAATTTCTTATTGGTGAATTTGTTTTGAGTATACGTATTCCCTGTGAGTTCTATCCTAACCTTGGTTATGTTTTATATCTTGGCAACGATAGCTTAATCCTCTAAAAAAAGGTGTAATTGGGCGATATCAAGATTTTGGTGTCGTTGTCGGGGAATACGGCTAGACTTAGATTGATTCATTAAGTAATTCGAGTGTTAATCCTTATATCCCTTTGTTTTACTTTTGTTTTTGTTTTTGTTTCTTTGCAAGGTATACGAGTAGTGTATGCCCAACACTCTAGTCAAGGAAGTCACTTAACTCCATTTGATCTAGAGATTCATAGAATTATAAGAAGAATGGCCCAAGATAATGAAAACAACGTGACCAATGTAGCTTTGAATTGGGGTAATAATGATGATGATAGGAATGAGAAACCTACCTCCTTTGGAGGATATTCCACAACCTTGGGAGTTCAATGCTAATGCATACATGTGGAATCAATATATGTTGAACCCCATGGCTATGGATGTGACTAGAGCTATTCTGTTGCCACCACTACTGGCAGACACTAAGTTCATAGTCTCTAGTGGGTCACTTGAGATGTTGCATGATGTGGCATTTGTTTGTAAGAGGATGATAGAAACCCAAAATCTATCTCTGAATGCTATAGGACTTCGTGTCTCCCCATTGTCTCTCACAGGTAATGCTGTATTATGGCTATCTGAGCTCCCGCAGAGCTCAATCATAAGCTTGAAAGATTCACAGAAGGCCTTTTCAGAGAGGTACTTCCCTAGATCGAAGAAGTTCAAGTTGAAAGACCAGATCAACAACTTTGATCAACTTCATGGTGATTCGATAAGCACTACTTGGGAATGGTTTACTAAATATCTAAGTAGCGTCCCTGATAAGATAGTTGATGATGCCTTGGTGGAGACCTTCTACTGTGCCTTTTGATGAGAATAGTTTGGCTTGTGCTAACACTATTTTGGGGCATGTTGCTAGATCAACCATTAGCAAGGATTGCTGAGCGTATGGAGCAAGTGGTCAAGATGAATCATGCATGGGGGCAATGAGATAGAGTTTCCATAAATATTTCATATGCTGTCAGTGTTGGTTTAGAGCAAGCCAAATTAATGAAGAGATTATCCAACAACTTGCTCATCTTCGCACAATCATGGATGTGGTGATCAAATAAAATCGAGAGATGTAGTGGTTTACCAACCTCCACGTGCACCCATGTATGAGGAGCCATACTATAAGGAAGACACATGTTTTATGAATGATCACACGGGGGCTTCTAGACCAATGTACCAAGGTCAAGGAAACCAAGGTCGAAACCATGGTAGAGATGGAGCATTCAGAGACAACTGGGGTGGTTACTATGATAGGAATAGGGGTCAAAATACAGATTGGGGTAGTAGAAAAGGCTTCATAAATAGTCCTTATGTGCCACCACACAACCGTGATATGGGTACAGGTAATTCTAGAATTAAGGAAATGTTTGACCTCTTATTGAAGAAGGCTGAGACACAAGATGAAGCTCTAAGGGGCATAAAATTTGATATTTCAAGCATAAGTTAGAAAATTGAGTCTCATTCTGTGGCTATTAAATAGCTTGAGCAACAATTTAATCAAGTTCCAACTCAGTTGAATAAGTGTCAGAAGGGTACATTGCCTAGCAACTCAGTGTAAAATCCTAAGAATGAGGGGCAATATATGGCGGTTATTACAGAGGTGGCAAGAGAACTATTGATCCTCCTATGTAGGTTGATGAGGACGATGTTCATGAGGAGATGGTTGCAACAAAGGTTGCGGATGAAGGAGATGATCGTAGTAAGGATGGGGAGAGTGAAGCAGTTGAAGTGCTACAGAAGTTTAAGCCTGTCTGTAGGCCTCCTCTTCCTTTCCCTAAAAAAGTCGAAAAAAGGGTAGAGGAAGGCAAGTTCAAGCACTTTCTCTCCATGCTTAAGCAGCTCTCTTGAGACTTTAGAGAAAATACCAGGCTATGACAAGTATATGAAGGACTTGATCACCAAGAAGAGCACTATGAGTCAGGAGCTCTCTCAAGAGCTACAAAAGAGCAAGTTTATTAGTGCGAAGTCCTTAGCGCAGACGCATGAAGATCCAGGTGCTTTCACTATATCTTACACTATAGATGATGTGGAATTTCCAAGGGTACTATGTGATTTAGGTGCTAGTATCAATCTGATGCCCCTTTCGGTCTACAAGAAGCTTGGATTGGGAGACCCTACACCTACTAGCATGCAGTTGTTAATAGTGGATTGAACAGTGAAGAATCCTGTGGAGATACTCTATGATATGTTGGTTAAAGTGGAGAAATTCATATTCCCTGCAGACTTTGTGATCCTTTGTTATGAAGTTGATTTTAAAGTTCCTATTATCTTACGAATGCCTTTTTTAGCTGGTCGCTCTTTGGTGGATATGAAAAAGGGCCAAATCAAATTTATATTTTAGGAAGGATGAGGTCGTGTTCAACTTGGGTCAGCAAGATAGGAAAGACAATGATATGAGGTGGTTTTTGTTATTGATACTGTTGATGATGTTGAGCCAGAAGTACTTGAGGTAAGATTGGGTGTTGCCACTTTGGAGACGGCGTTGATAAATTTCGACGGTGATGGTATGCCAGACCATAAGGAGACAGTAAATGCTCTAGGGGTATCTTATGGTCCTAGCCGCCAAACTAAGCTTGAGTTAGATTTGTAGAATCGGGAGTCAACACACACAAAGACTTCCATAGAAGACCAATCAATGTTATAATTGAAAGCCCTTCCATCACATTTGAAATATGCATTTTTGGGATCCAACAACACCTTCCCGATCATAATAGTTGCAGATTTAAATGATGAGCGAGCAAATGCTTTTGTAATGATACTCAAGCAATTCAAAAAGGCCATTAGATGGACGATTGCAGACATTATTGAAATCCCACCCGGTGTAAGTACACACAAAATTTAATTGGTCAAGGACTACAAGCCAAGCATTGAACATAAAAGGGGCCTAAACCGTCTTATGAAAGACGTTATGCGCAAAAAGATCATTAAATGGTTGGATGCATGAGTAATCTACCCGATCACTGACAGTGAATGGGTGAGCCCGGTGCAGTGTGTAGCAAAGAAATGGGGTATCACAGTGGTTCCCAATGCCAACAATGAGTTGATCCCAATGCGGCAAGTCACAGTACGAAGGGTGTGCATGGATTATAGAAAGCTCAATGCCTCGACATAGAAGGATCACTTTCCTATGTCATTCATGGATCAGATGTTGGATAGACTAGAAGAAAAAGGGTGGTACTACTATCTCGACGGGTATTCAGGCTATAATCAGATCATCATCACTCTAGTGGATCAGGAGAAAACCAAATTTACATGCTCTTATGGCACCTTCGCATTCAAGAAGAAGCCATTTGGGTTGTGTAATACCCTAGCAACATTTCAGAGATGTATAATGTCCATTTCCTCAGACATGGTAGTGAACACTATTGAAGTCTTAATGGATCACTTTAGTGTGGTTAGGAACTCTTGAGGAGTGTTTGAAGCACCGACATGATGTCTTGCAAAGATGCGTAAAATTCATCTGGTACTAAATTAGGAAAAGTGTAACTTTATGTTGAAAGAGGGTATTGTGTTAGGGTAAAAGATATCTGGCAAAGGCTTTGAGGTCGATATAGCATAAGTGGAGGTGATTGAGAAGCTCCCACCGCCCACTCGGGAAAGTAAATGAGGAGTTTTTTGGGGAATGTGAGATTCTGTCGGAGGTTCATAGAAGAATTCTCTAAAATTTCACACCCATTGTGAAAACTATAGGAGAAAGATACTAAGTTTGTTTTTCATGATGCATGTCTGAAAGCCTTTGAAAGGTCAAAGAAGAGGTTGATCTCAGTACCAGTAATTGTTGCTCCAGACTTGTCCAATCCCTTTGAGATTATGTGTGATGCAAGTTGGGTTGCTCTAGGTGTGGTATTGGGAAAGCACAAGGAGAAGATATTACATTACATATGCTACGCCAGCAAATCCCTTACTACAACTCAGAAGAATTATACCATCACAGAATAGGAGTTACTTTCCTTGGTCTTCGTATTTGAAAAGTTCAGGTCATATTTGTTGGGGGCCAAATTAGTGGTGCATACAGACCACTCAGTACTTAAATATTTGATGGCTAAGAAGGATGCAAGGCCAAGGTTGATTAGATAGGTTCTTCTCTTGGAAGAGTTCAATTTTGATGCCATTGATAGAAAAGGAACAGCGAATCAGGTCGCAGATCACCTCTCCAGATTGGAAGATGGAGAAATGATGAAATTTGATGACGGTTTGGAGATCAATGATTCTTTGCTTGACGAGAGAGTCTTGGCGGCATCTCATAATCTGATACGGTGGTTTACAGATTATGTGAACTACTTGGTGAGTGATATCGTGCCACCCGACTTAAGCACACGTTAACACAGAAGTTTATGTCTGATGTAAGGAAGTTCTTCTGGGATGACCCATACTTGTTCCACATATGTGCTTATGGGATTTTTTGTCGCTGTGTTCCTGAGGTTGAGGTATGAGCACACTTAAGGCATACTGCTCATCATTTGTAGGTAGACATCATAGTGGGACTCGAACCGCCCACAAGATATTATAATGTAGGTATTGTTGGCCCACCATCCACCAAGATACCCACGACTATGCCAAACTTGTGATAGGTGCCAAAGAGAAGGTGGGGTTTCCCACAAACATGAGCTCCCTTTAAACCCCATGATAGTGAATGAATTATTTGATGTATGGGGGATAGATTTCATGGGACCATTTGTTAGCTCACATGGAAACTAGTACATCTTAGTTGTTGTGGATTATGTATCAAAGTGGGTGGAGGCCGTGGCTCTACCTAACAATGAGGGTAAAAGTGTCACAACATTTCAGAAAAAGAACATTTTCTCAAGGTTTGGCACTCCTCGGGCAATCATTAGTGATAGAGGTTCTCATTTCTGCAATATGCTTTTTGAAGCTCTTCTAGAGAAGTATGGAGTGAAACATAAAGTTACGGGCCTTATCATGTTAGACGAGTGGGCAGGTGGAGGTGTCCAATACGAAAATCAATCAGATTCTATCCAAAACTAT
Source organism: Solanum medicagineum (assembly GCA_026153255.1). Taxonomy (NCBI): domain Eukaryota; kingdom Viridiplantae; phylum Streptophyta; class Magnoliopsida; order Solanales; family Solanaceae; genus Solanum; species Solanum medicagineum. The sequence goes on along the minus strand of JAPFFP010058402.1, from coordinate 51 downwards.
GAATGCAAACCGGATAGATTGATCGAGGAGGCTAAATGATGCATTCTGGGC
>JAPFFP010058396.1:0-27752 GCA_026153255.1 Solanum medicagineum | reverse complement strand
CGCTAAAACGCTCTCAATCTACCCAATTCGACCACAATGACCAAATATGGGGAACGACTTGTATTTAACCCTTTTCTTGCGATATATGGCCTACTTCCAACCTCCCCGACACTCCCAAGGCTCCTACTAATTCCAAAGGAACTTAAAACGCCACATTCAAGTTTTTGTCCCTTAAAACGCCAAACTTCAATTACGAATTTCTAAGCGTTTTTCCACCAAACCAACGACACCACGCTACTTAGGAACCTCAATACAACACCCTAGAACGGACAATTTCCCGAAAAGCCGAAAAAAATGAATTTATCCAAAATTACTGTAGCAACCCGAGAGGGTTGCTACTGTTCATCACTGTTCACTCCAAATTTTTTTTTTGCTTCAATCTTCTTCTTGAATTGATTACACATGGAAAATAATGTTTTTCTTGTGCAAAACATACAAGTGTACACCTATATACTAACTAAATCAACTCACAATTTCATATCCCCCAATTCCCAATCTTCCGACACACACTTCAAAACTAACTAAACACTACAACACTTAAGGAATTAATGTCACAAGAAGTAGGAAATCTTACTTGGTTTCTCCTTTCTCTTCTTCCTCTCCTCTTGTTCTTCTTCTCTTCTTCTTCTCAAGCTAAGTATGGAAGAACATAAAATGTTCTTCAAAAAAAAATGACTAAGTCCCCTATATATAGAATTCAATTTTTCCAAAATTGCACCATAAGGGTTCCAACTTAGCCTATTGATCAATTAGGTCCCAAACTTTTCTATTTTAATCCAATTGAGGACCTCTGACTCAACTTGATTATACACACCAATTTCACTTGATACCTTAATCATGCACCGGAAATATACTTAAGTTCAACTTACATGATATCCACAACAAAATTTTCCAATTGGATCGTTACCCTTAATTTCATGAAATGTGGGGTCTAACAAATATCAACTATGAAATCAGCCCACAATGACGTCCAAAACCACCTGAAAATGCACCCCAAACTACACCAACAATAGCCCTCAAAACCAGCATTAAAACCAACCCAAAAATGCAACAAAAACCCCATATACATCACACATAATACCATCCGAAAATGACCTTTTCTCAGCCACCAAACAACCTAAAAACAACCCCATTTCCGACCCATAAACGCACCAAAACCCTGACCAACAACAACAGTAAAACAGCCCCAAAAACCCTCTTTATTTTTCCTTTTGTTCCAGTAAACAAAGCTCTCCCTTTGTCCCCAAAATCGTGCCGGAAAATGCTCCAAAGAAGCAACACCAAAACCCATCACTGAACAATCTGTCCATATTTGATATTTGTGGGATTGCATTGTTATTGTTTTCTTATTACGTTTTTGTTCATTTTTAATTCTTAGTTGAAGGTTGTTTGTTGAGTTGATCATTATTTGATTATTTTGATTCATAGTCTATTTTTTATTTTAATAATTTTGTTAAATGATTCTGGCTATATATTGTTCACTGATGGGTTATCCACATTATTTGTGTTTGTTTAGTTGGTTTCGTCTTTTTTATTATTTTATTTCTCGTATCTTTTGACAAATTGTTTTTATGTTAACCATTGTTCATCATATTACTTGTTAAATTCGGCCGATGAAAAATCTATATGTCGGATTTCGAGGCCTCCCCATTTAAAAAGACAGAGAAATTTTGGTTTAGACTAATATTTATTAAATTTTAAAATTCAGAGATTTTTGTTTAAGTCCATGGACATATTGTTTGTTAAACCTGGCCAATGAAAAAATCTATCCGTCCATTTTTTAGGCCTCCTAAAAGACAGAACAATCTTAGTTTATTTTTTATTGATTCATTATTGTGTATATTATTGACGTTAGACAAATACTAGGATATTTGTCATATCATTATCTATTTCATTGTTTGTGTATATTTTGTGATTATTATATATATATATATAATATTATATTGTGTATCTCCTCCTCAGTTTGAAAAAAGTGAGTTCACCCGGGACCCACAGTTGTGGATTTTGAATGTGCTAATACCTTCCCTTTGAAATAACTTGAGCCCTTACCTGGAATTTCTTGATTCGTAGATTATTTTGTAAATAATTATTTGGTTTCCTAATTATCCTTAAAATTAGATGGAGACTCCCAAATTAATTTTTTCCTTTTAAATTCTTTTATTTTATTATTTTTTATTGAGTTGCCATGACGTTGCGCCTTCGGGATGTCAACAGAATGGCGACTTTGCTGGGGATATTACGAGGTTCTAACCATTATGAGTTTGTTTTTTTAAATTGAGGAGGATTCTATTCTATTCTATTTATGTATTTTTGTATTATATCACATGTGTATGTATTGTTATTTATATGTCTATATTGTTTATATTCATTCGTTATTTGTTTAATTATATATATACATTATCATTGCATTCATGGCATGTTTCCATTGATATTGATTTTATGTGTTTAAAAGAAAAGTTTTGCTAACCCGCAACCGGTCTTTTTTATACATTTGACGTTTTTCTCGAATAAGTGACAATATATTGGTTCGTGATGCGCCCAATGGTTGTGATAAGTTCCAACCCAAGTCGTCCGCTTGGGCCCTAGTTTGTCAAAAGCCCACTTTATCTTATATATTGTGTTGATTATTTGTCTATTGTATTTATTTATTTATTTATTCATTCATTCATTATTTGAGTAATTATCTGTACATTGTCATTTGTATTAATGACATAATTTTTGCCAAATGGCAAATAATTTGCATTAAGAATAAGAGCGGTTATGTGGTTATCCGCAACTGTCCCTTCAGAAAAATCACTTTATATTTTTTAGAAGTGGTGAGTGGGTAGTTGGTTTGCGGCTATTTCACCCCGTAGTTTGTCCAACTCGAATACCATGTCTTTTGAAACCAACTCTTAGTAAACCTAGGTTAGAGTAGAACCAGGTCCATAATTTAGGTGCATTTGCGTAGGTTGGCCACTATTTATGAGGTATTGAGCCCACTAGAACACCACCTTACATATAATTAAAAGAATGTGTATGTCAGGCTGTATGTACCATGGCCTTTTGGATTTAATTTTTATTGTTTGTTGTTTAGTTCATTTTAGTGTAAATAAATAGTTCAGAGTTGTAGCCCTGCGTGGGAATTAAATTTTGTTTGTATATTCTTTTTCCACATTTTGTATCCCCATTTATTTGTATAATTTGTACAATATATTTTTTAGGGGCAATAAAACGTACACACGGCATACACATTCTGCAATAGTTAGGTTTCCTTTTGGTTTGATTAGTCATATGTGTATTAGGGTGTAATATACGTCATTTATTTGTATAAATATTTCATAATTTGATCCATTCATGTTTATTTGATTTTGTGTAAGTACATATATTTTGTTTAGAATGTGATTTTGCTAGTTATAATCTGTTTGAACTACAATTGACCTTATTCCTATTTCAACGGACTACGTAGGCGCCAAAATGGCTCTGTCATATTCCCTGTAAGCTTTTCGTGTTATTACTATTAAAACAGGGATAATTTTTTTTTAGATTAAAAAAAAAGATTTGCACACTAGAGTTTGTTGAAGTTGAAACAGGGACAAAATTCTTGAGAAGTCCTCAAAAGTTCTACCAAGATTGTACTCAAGTGCTAGATTTTATAGACACCACTCTGAGTTTGTGTATGTTTTAATTTTTGTATGTAATTTTATATTCAATAGATGTCTTTCACTTTGTTTATCTTACATTTTGTTTCAAAAAAAAAGAAGGAAATTTTGTTTAATATTAATAGTTTGCCCTTTAGTATGATTCATTGATTGTTATTTAATTAATTATGTTATTTTTCTTTCAAAAAAAATCATTTGTTATCTATTTATTTAAAATATGCATTTTATACCATATTCTCACGAACTACGCATACTTGATTCTCTTTTCGATGAGATACGTAGGCAGCCCTTATGGGTTCAGTGCTCCTTTTTCAATCTTCAAAACAAAACAAAAAAAATTCTTTTGTGCATATATTTTATACTATATTGTCACGAACTACGCGTATTTGATTGTCATTTCCATAAGATATGTAGACACCCTTTTTGGGTTCTGTATTCATTTTTTCAAAATATCAAAAATAAAAATGGTGTACATATTTTAAGAGTCAATCTTCAATTCAATTGGGACTAATACAGTTAGGAGCATGTAAATATTTGACAAAATGAAAATGATTATTTTATGTTAAACCACAGATTCTTTTGGTACTTTTTATTATATTTTTGTGATACTTGAAAATTCTTTTGCACACATTCAAGATAAAAATAAAACCAACTTCATAGTTTCAAGTGCATTGTGTGGTGAGCGTTAGATTAAAATTCAATTGTATCACATTGTTGATCTAGATCTTGGTGCGAATATTTGTTGGGTGAAATCCTGAGCAATGTTTGGTTAGAAAGGATTATAGGCTTTCTTTGACCCGTTTTGCCTTTCAAAGCCTAGCAAATGATATTAATCCTTAGTTTTTCCCACTTTGAGCCTGAAGCCTTTTCTTTGGACAACTACGTCCTAGCCATTACCCTTCTTAGTGCTTATATGCACTTTTCCTCTCTTGGACCATCCTTCTTTAGCACACAAAAAAAATGTGGAAATGATAAGATGAAGATTCAAGTTTGAAATTGCTAGGCAAAAGATGCAAAGTCTAAAAGTTAAGGAAGCCAAAACGACTTCTAGAGACAGAAAAAAAGAGAAAAGAGAAAGGATGTTGGTCAAACAAGAAAAAACAAAATATTCCTACAAGGTCAAAGAAAGACAAGAAGAAATTGCTTTAACAAAAGAGAAAAACTTCCATAAGGGGGTAAATGAAGAAAATTCTCAGCGAGTATTGAGGATCAAGTGTCAAATGCATGTCAATTGTCAAAAGCACAAAATCAGTGTGATGCTTAAGGAAGAATTAAGTCACTTTTATCATAGATAGATATCCTGCCAGCCCCTGAGCCTGCGTTACAAGTCAATTACAAGTCCTACGTGATCTCATTCAAATGTTCTCACATTAGCGGAGACTTACATGAAATCCAAGCATATAGTATCACAATTGCATGCATTAAGCATCTTTTTGAGTGTGAGCATCTTTCAAATGTCCTTAAATCAAATATTTCATAAATGTATAAAATGGGACTTTCTTTGTTGTGAGAGCAGTTGACACATGAGGATTGATATAGTTCAAAATCTTTGTTTGAATCAAGTTGAACAGATCTTGTTGATACTCAAGTATGTTTAAAGTACCACTTGGACCTGTTGAAGTAAATTCAACCTTGGTTGAAAGGAAAAACAAAGAAATTTTTATGTATTACCAATTGTAGTTAAGGTTTGACTATTTCTTTACCTTCTTTGTTTTTGAAAAAGAAAAACTAAGAGGCCAAGCATTTTTTAGGGGATCATTTTTATTATTCTTTTTGTATATACACCTTTAAAGAGATTCTTTGAATTATTTTTCTTATAAATATCATTTTTATTTTGATATATGATTGTTGTTTTAAATAATGTGACATTACGCTAATCCCATCAGTATGAGATGCCTATTTTATTTCATTGAATTGTGCATTCCAAAAAATGTAGTATAGCTTTATTTTTTAAGTTAAATCATTATTGGAGAGTGACTTGCCTTCAACGTGACAAGTTAAATAATTTAGTAGTATCACTGTCTTCAATGTAACAAGTTAAATAATTTTGTAGTGTTACTTGCCTTCAACATGACAAGTTAAATCATCATTGGAGCATCATTCACCTTCAACGTGACAAGTTAAATCATTATAGGAGTGTCACTCACCTTCAACATGACAAGTTAAATCATTATAGGAGTGTCACTTGCCTTCAACGTGAGAAGTTAAATCATTATTGGTGTGTCACTGCCTTCAATGTGACAAGCTAAACAATTTTGGACCGCTACTTGCCTTCAACGTGACAAGTTAAGCTATTTTGGAGCCTCACTTGCCTTCAACGTGAAAAGTTAAATAATTTTGGAGGGTCACTGCTTTAGTGTGATGAGTTAAGTTATTTTGGAGAATCACTTCCTTCAACGTGACAAGTTAAATAATTTGGGAGCGTCTCTTGCCTTCAACGTGACAAGTTAAATCATCATTGGAGTGTCACTTGCCTTCAATGTAACAAGTAAATCATTATTAAAGTGTCACTGCCTTCAGTGAGACAAGTTAAATCATTTTTGGAGAGTCACTTGCCTTCAACGTGACAAGTTAAATCATTTTTAGAGCGTTGCTTGCCTTCAACGTGATAAGTTAAATAATTTTGGAGCATCACTTGACTTCAACGTGATAAGATAAGCTATTTTGGAGTGTCACTTGCCTTCAATGTGACAAGTTAAATAATTTTGGAGTGTCACTGTCTTCAGTGTGACGAGTTAAGCTATTTTGGATAGTCACTTTCTTCAACGTGACAAGTTAAGCTATTTTTGGGGTGTCACTTTCTTCAACGTGACATGTTCAATCGGAGCATCATTTCCTTCAACATGACAAATTAAGTTATTATTGGAGAGTCACTTCCTTCAACATGACATGCTAAAATTGGTGCAAGTTAAATCATTGTTGGAGCATCACTTCCTTCAATGTGACACGTTACATTCATTATTGGAGTGTCACTTCCTTTAGTGTGAAATGTTACATTATTATTGGAGCATCACTTCAACGTGGCATGTTAAATTGGAATGTCACTTCCTTCAATGTGACACAGTACATTCATTATTGGAGCATCATTTTTTTCAATGTGACATTTACATCATTATTGGAGTGTCACTTTCTTTGACGTGACATGTTAAATTGGAACACTTCCTTCAATGCGATTGGTGTGCTACTTTGGATCATCTTTTCCTTCATGAGTAGTACTCCTAAAAATGGATTGTCATCTCCTTCAGTATGACATGTTAAATTAGGTTTGCACGAATTATAATCCTATTTGTGTTCTATTTGCTACTATCAAATTTTCCCAGAGGTGTGGACTACTTCAACAAGGATGCAACAAGTCTAGATTGGAGATTATACTAGTAACTGGGATAGAATTTTTGAGGACTTCCTCAAAAATTCTACAACTTCCACCACAGTCAATGCACCTTTGCTTGAACGTTAAGTGTTTTGTTAAATTGGGTTCGTCAATTTTTTTGTCCATGATCTCTTTCATCGATCACACCTAAAGAAAGGGACAACTGTTGACACCCAATCTTGGCCTAACTTTTTAAAAGTTCATACTTTCATATTATTATTTTTAGTTCTTGTTAAAACATTATTTTGTGTTAAATTACATGTTTTTATTTATTTTATTTATTTATTTATGGTTGATTGTATTTGTTTTATTCATTTTACTATTTTAATGCAATATAATAATTCATTTTTCTTGTCCAGATGTAATTATACACAAATAGGTTTAATTGACCCACAATTTGGGCCCATATCTTTCTAGCCCATTAGGTTTTGAGATGAAATATGTATATAACCTTCACTTTGTTACAAAATAGGATACAAAAATAGAATAAGCATTTTAATTCTAAAAAAATATCCTAAAAATGGTGTCTTCTTCTTGTTTAATCCTGGTGGCGGCTACCGGAATCGGGCGGAGTCTCACCGAAAAGCACCGATCTAGCCCCTCTCTCTTCTTCTCCCTTTCTTCCTCCCGCTATAACCATCCTCAACTAACCAAATTCCCATTTCCACCTTCAAACCACCAACATACAACAACAAAACACACCCCATTAGCCCATTGGAAACCACCATCACAACCTCTAATATCAACCACGAAATTAGCCCACAATGACGCCCAAAACCACCTAAAGACGCACCCCAAACCACACAAACAATAGCCCTCAAAACCAGCATGAAAACCCACCCAACAATGCACCAAAAACCCCATATACATCACCCATAACACCACCCGAAAGTGGCCTTTTTGCAGCCACCAAACAACCTTGAAACAGCTCCATTTCTGACCCAAAAATGCACCAAAACCCCTACCAACAACAACTGTAAAACAACCCAAAACCCTCTTTATTTTTCCTTTTGTCCTAGTAAACAAATCGCTCCTTTTGTCCCCAAAACCCAGCTGGAAAATGCTCCAAAGAAGCAACACTAAACCCCAAACTTGTCTTCAACATTTCTCCATTGTCCAAGCCCGCCAAGTCAGGTGGTGGCAAGCAAAAGAAGAAGTAGAGCAAGGGAAACTAAAAGGGGAAGATACCAGCTAAGGCTATAAGGACAGCTACCATAGCATCCCTATGACATCTCTATAACTTGAGTTTAAAGCCTCGTTTCCCTTAGAACTATGTGCTTGTTGTTTAATTATACTCTTTCAACCCGATGATGTGTATGTGGATGCTATGAGGCTTGTTTGGGGACTCTCGGGTTCTCATTTTCCATGTCACTCGTAGGCCCGTATCTGAACATTAAGGGTTTAAAATGATCCTTAGCGTCCAACATGCCGCGTTGAGTAGAGTCCTATTCATGAGTGTGAAGTGCACCGCACCTATGAGTGGGAGGCTATGATGGCTTTTTAGAAAATGTATCACTTCTTTATTTCTTATGTCGTGCTATGGACCATGTCTCAAGACTTTCTAACCTTGAAAATGTACTTGATTCCTTACAGAAGGTGTCTCTTGGAAGAGCCTCTCTATCGATGCAGGCCCCGATTAATGCGCACTAAGTCCCTCAAGAGCCTGTAGGTGAGCTGGTTACTCAGGTTGAATTCTAGACTGCCTTTGCCATGCTAGCTCAAGTGGTGACGAACCAGGCTAGGTAAGCTAATCCTCCTCCTCATGACTCTACTTCGCCTGCTAAAGTAAGAGATTTTACCCGCATAAATCCTCTGGAGTTCTATGGATCGAAAGCTGATGAGCATGCCCAAGACTTCATTGACGAACTCTCTAAGGTTTGACTATTATATGGGTGAGTTTAGAAGAGAAAGCTAAACTAGCTACTTATCAGTTGAAGGATGTGGCTCCAGTGTGGGACACCTAATGTTTGATGGAGACAGTTGGTTATGATGGGGTCAGTTGAGAAGAGTTTAAGTTTATCTTTATGGACCATTTTTGTAATGACTCGACGAATACCCCAAAATTTTTGGTGAGATTAGAATGGAATTTTCAACTCAAGCTAAGTTCGTTTGCAAGCTTTCAATTCAAACTCATTCATATGTTTTAGGGTCATCCTGTGTTGGGATATACTGTTAACCATGTAATTGTATTATGGTATTTGAATCCCTTGTAAGGACTATTTGTGTTGTTATAATAAAGTCTTGTTTTAAATAGATCATATTCTACATATGTGTGTCCTTTACTTGTATTGTAGATAATTATATGTATGAAGAATTATAACTCATACACAAAAGATTAAAATTATTGGTTCATATAAGTTGTAAATTATTGTTCATGATCAAAGATAAAGTAGGACTATCATCTTGATGGATAGTAGCACAAGATTAAATATAATTTGATCTTGATTATGAGAATGGTTAAACTTCGACTTCTTGTGCTAGTACATTTTTTATGTACTGAACGGACTAATTGGAGAAATTTATTTATGTTCTGAATTTTATAAATAAATTCTCAGGTTCATTACATGTACTTATACTCTTAATCATGATATAATTATTATGATATATGTGTTTTGATTTATTATTTTAATCTATTGAAAGGTGAGACTTTTTCAATGAGTCGATGAAATCCTAGTAGATTGGATAATGACAAATTGCATTAGTGAAATAATATTTAGTTGATAGAACCGTGTCTCAGTTTCGAGTTGAAGACACCCCTTTATAGATACTTATAAGTTTTCACGTGAAAACCCTGCAGGTGGATTTTAATATTTGTCATGTGAAATAAGTTGAGTAGCAAATGATTGACTTAGTTAATAATTTAAATTATTTTCAGAAAATTTGATTTATTGATTGGTGGTGGTAATTCTAACACGGAGAGTTAAAATAAGATGTGATGATGGATTTTAAAGTTAAATTGAGGAGTTCAGTTACAAACTTTTAGTGGAATGGTTTGTAATTTATTGTGATATGATAGTTATTTCAATTATGAATTATTATCATAATAGGAAGCCTCTATTGATAAGTCCACGGTCCCTATAGCGTCTGGTTTATTGGTCAACTTAGGAGAATACAAAGAATATTCTTGAAGGAGTTTAAAAATAACCATTCATACATATTTCATTTTTGATGGTAAATATAATATTTAGTTAAAAGAAAAAATGAAATATTGAACATTCAATAAGGGAAAATCGTTTTGGCTGTTTTGGAGGTTATGACTATTCATGTTAGCCAAGTTAATGGTCATAATTTGGCCATAATAGGCCAGAACCAATTTTGGTTTCTTAGTCATCCATCTTCTTCTTCTCTATATCTAATAGAATAAAGGTAAGAGGAAAAACTTGCTTACACAAGTTGTTAGTTGAGGCAGTCAACCAAAAAGTTATCTCTTGTTGCATTGTATCCTACATACTTAGTACATCCAAACGCACTAGTGCATACTCTTGCATACATGATATCACCATATAGAAACTAGAGCTCCTATTGTTTCTCGTCGTGGCTATACAGATTGTTCAAGTTAGCTTTTGGTGAGTCCTCACGCCCGGGGACAATATCTTTCTTTCATGCTTATGTTTAGACTACATCTTGTATATTTTGGAATACTTATGACTATAAGGGTGAACCCGGTTGCTTGTCTTGAACCCCACTAAGTTCTATGTCTAGAGGAGTTGTTGGACAAGTTATGTATTATGTTTGAGCTTTGACTTATATTTATTCAAGTGTTTAACTTTTTCTCTTAGTCCCAAATCCCCTTGTTTTTGCTTATCTCTTATTGTCATTTTTAATTGCTTCTGCTACCAAGGATATGTAATGATATGCTATGAGGCTTGTTTGGGGTTTCCTTCGGTTTCGCCAATCGCCGGTCTCTCTTCTTTCATGCTTATGTTTAGACTACACTTGTATATTTTGGAATACTCATGACTATAAGGGTGAACCCGGTTGCTTGTCTTGAACCCCACTAAGTTCTATGTCTAGAGGTGTTGTTGGACGAATTATGTATTATGTTTGAGCTTTGACTCATGATTATTCAAGTGTTTAACTCTTTCTCTTAGTCCCAAATCCCCTTGTTTATGCTTATCTCTTATTGTCAATTTTAATTGCTTCTGCGACTAAGGATGTGTAATGATATGCTATGAGGCTTGTTTGGGGTTCCTTCGGTTTCGCCAATCGTCGGTCTCTCTTCTTTCATGCTTATATTTAGATTACATCTTGTATATTTTAGAATACTCATGACTATAAGGGTGAACCCGGTTGCTTGTCTTGAACCCTACTAAGTTCTATGTCTAGAGGTGTTATTGGATGAGTTATGTATTATGTTTGAGCTTTGACTCATAATTATTCAAGTGTTTAACTCTTTCTCTTAGTCCCAAATCCCCTTGTTTATGCTTATCTCTTATTGTCATTTTCAATTGCTTCTGCGACCAAGGATGTGTAATGATATGCTATGAGGCTTATTTGGGGTTTCTCCGGTTTCGCCAATAGCCGATCATGTCTAGGCCCTAGGCTTGGGTCGTGACAGAGATAGTATCAGAGTACTAGATTGATATATCCTTGGAGTCGAACACACCACATCCATTAGAGTCTTATTCATGATTGTATTGTGCACCACAACTATGAGTAGGAGGCTATGAGACGTTTTAGGAAATGTTTCCCTTCTTTATGGTCTATGTCGTGCTTTAGAAGTGATATAGGGGTTTCCCCTCTAATGAATGTTCTTTGCTCTTCTAGTTGATCATGCCGCTTCAAAGAGGAAGGCAAAGAAAGGTAAGTTGATGTTTTTGATGTTGATGGATCCGAGTTTCACTATTTTTCTCATTATTTTTTTTGGTTGCTAGTGGGCTTCTTGTGTGTCTCGAGTTGTGATGTGAACCTTTGGTTTTTACCTCTTGGTTGGGTATATTGTTGCTAGAAAGTCCATAGGTATTGTTCCATGTTCATATTGCATTAGGTCTTGCCTTGTGGCTTGTTGGATTTGATGTGGTGGATTTTGATGTGGTACTTAGAACGGGATAGTTGCATGCATATTGTATTTTCATGCATGGTAGGACCCGTAGAGTTAGATCTTGGCTCCCCAATGAGCCTGTCTTTGAGTGGGAGGTGGTCAAGTGGTAGCAAGGGAGGTAGGTTCATTTCATGCCTTAAGGTACAATTAGTCTCTAAGGGATTGGATTTATTACCGTGTGGGGTTTGGAGGTGTTGAACCTAAGTTGTTTTGTTTATAGAATCATTGTTGGTGGTAGATGAGGCCTTGCATGTCCCTTTTTGATATTTTGAATTTAGGGTAGTGTCTTTTGGTTTGACTAGTACACTTGTTATGCCTACAAGTCTCATGAATGAGATCTTTAGCCCCTGCTCTAATAGGCTTATGGTGGTTTGGGTGATGATATGATGGTTTGTTTTCCCTAATGAGGTAGTGCATGTGAGTCCTTGAGGTGGAACTACAAAGTTTAAGGAAGAAACTTGGATGTTAAATAGGAGAAGTGGGAGTTTGGTTGTAAAAGGTTGCCTTCCTAGGCCATGTGGTGTCGGGTGATCGAATTAAAGTGGACCCTAGTAAGATGAAGGTGCTTAAGGATTGGCCTAGACCTTCGAACCCATCGGATATTAGGAGCTTCTTGGGCTCAGGGGGCTAATACCGGAGGTTGTGAATATGTTATCTTCTATTACTTCTCCTTTGACTTAGTTGACCCTAAGTAAGGCCAATGTTGTGAACAACGTTTTGAGTAGGGTGATTTGATAGGTCCAGGAGTTGCTATCTCTTGTATGATTTCTTTGTGCTAATAGGATTCATGTGTGTGTCTCGGATGGTTGCGTGAGTCTATAGTGGCTAGAAGAGATCTATATGAGTTGCCGTATGTTATCGTTGCGTAGAGTCTTGTCTTATGATCTCGATTGGACTTAGTTTGAGGTATTGGAGGCCTTGGGGTAGTTTGGGCTACTTACATAGCATGCTTCCAATGAGTGTAGAACCCATAAGGTTGTAATATGATGGTTGAGGATGGTCGATCTATTCGGTCAACTACAATGTGTTAGTCACTTCTCTAAGATTGATCTTTGGTATGGATTTTGTCCCCTACAATGGGTTAGTCACTTCTCTAAGATTGATCTTTGGCATGGATTTTTTCCCAAAGTGAGGATGAGGGTAGGTGATATCCCTAAGTGTCTTTTTGGACTAGGAGTTAGCATTATTAGTGTTGATGGAATTGTTTGGTTGACTTATGCACTGGTGGTGTTTGTGGATTCTTGAATAGGGTCTTAAGACCCTACCTTGGTATGTTTACGGTGGTCCCTAGTAATGAAGTATTGATTTATTTAGAGCTTGTGAATTATTTGGAGGTAATGTTGCGAGTCTTAGAGGATGAGAACTTGTTTGCTAGATATGATAGGTGTGCATTGTGGATAGCAAGAAGGTGGTTAGAATTCTTTAAGGATTATGGTATAAGTGTGCAATAGTTTCTCCGGTAGGGCTATTGTTGTGATTGGTGTTCTACGTAGTCTAGTGTGTGTGGATAATAGTGGCAAGTAGGAGATTAGTGGGGTCCATCATTTGGCTAGATTGAGGGATTAGGTTGGAGGAAGTTGAGCATGGTGGTGTAGTATTCTTGATGGTTCCAAATCTTCTTTGTTGGAGAGGTTTAGATTAAGAAAGGCCTTGATTCTGTCTTATTTGGGTGGAAGTTTTGGGTGAAGAGATGGTAGAATGGAGGTTGTCTCCCAAGGGGGAGATGGTGGTTCATGGCAACAAGTGGAATAGGTGTGGTTAAGGTTGACAAATGAGTTATGGTTGTGATGCCCTTTTAGAGTGTAGAAGAAGTTGGTAAGGTTGCAAATGGATGGGATTTGCCTAGGGATATGATTATGATTATGATTATGATTTGCCTATGGATTTGCTGCGTTAAGTAGAGTTCTATTCATGGGCGTGAAGTGCACTATGCCTATGTGTAGGAGGCTATGACGATATTCTAGGAATTGTTTCACTTCTTAATGTCTTATGTCGTGCTACGAATAGTATGTTTAGTTACTTGACCTTGATGGTATCGTTACATTATTTCCGAAGATGCCTCGTGGTATATCTGCCATGCCAGCCCCGACTGATGAGGGTCAAACACTTCAAGGACCCATGGATAAGCCTATATCTAATGGTGAATTCTGGAAGGCCTTTGTCGTGCTAGGTCAGGTGGTGACTACTCAAACTAGATACGCCAATCTTCCTTGGGATCCCACCTAGCGTCTAGAGTGTGGGATTTCACCTAGATGAATCCTCTAGAGTTCTTTGTTTTAAGGTTGATGAGGATGCTCAGGAGTTCATTGATGAGCTCACCAAGTGTTGAATGTTATGGGTGTCACTTCTGAGGAAAAAGCTGACCTGGTTGCTTATCAGTTGAGGGATGTGGCCCAGTTGTGGTGTACACAGTGGTCTATGGAGAAAGTTTATGGTGATACTGTTAATTGGGAGGAATTCAAGCTCGCTTTTCTGGATCTTTTCTTCCCACTTGAGCTTAGGGAGGCTAAGATGACCGAATTTATCAACCTCAAGCAAGGGAATATGAGTGTAAAGGATTATTCCCTCAACTTCACCAAGCTCTCCAAGTATGCTCTAATGCTTATGCCTGATTCTTGTGCTAGAATGCACAAATTCATTTCTGGTATCTCTGACTCACTTTTGCAAGAGTGTCGCACGACCATGCTCATCTGGGATATGGATATTTTTAGACTTATGGTGTATGCGAAACAGATTAAAGGGGAGAAACTCAAGGATAGGAGGGTACATGATCCTAAGAGGGCTCGCTTTGATGGTGGGTTCTCCGGCTCTCTGGGTGGTAGTTTTGTTCACTTCCAATAGGGCCAAAGTTCTGGTGCCAAGGTTGCTAATGCTAGGGTACCTCCTCCTAAGGTATCAGTTGGTGGTGGATGGGGATATCCTTTGTGTGGCAAGTGTGAGAAGCCCCACGCAGGCACTTGCTTGAGAGACTTGGGTGCTTGCTTTGGGTGTGGTGATAAAAATCACAAGGTTACAGATTGTCCCAAGAACACCCAGAGGGGTCAAGGTTAGGTGGGTCAGGGTGAGCAAGGCCAGCAAAGTGCTCCACAAGGTGTTGCTCCGAGGAACAACAAGTTCTATGCTCTTCATGCAGGTCTAGAGGTTAAGGAGGCTTCGGATGTTGTGACCAGTATGTTAAAAGTGTTTGATTTTGATCTTATGCTTTGCTTGATCCGGGTGCAAGCTTGTCTTTTGTGACTCCTCTATAGGAATTTAAGTTTGGTTTGAGTCCGAAAGTTTTGGAGGGATTGTTACTCAGTTTATACTCCCGTGGGTGAATCTGTTGTTGCACATAGGGTCTATCGTGATTGTCCCGTTTCTACGTTACATAAGGTTTTCCCATGTGATCTTGTTGAACTTGAAACCTATCTCTGTTCCTTGCTATCGTATGGAACCGGCTGAGTTGAAAGAGTTGAAGGATCAGTTGAAAGATTTGTTGGAGAAGGGTTTCATCAGGCCAAGTATATCCCCATGGGATGCTGCGGTGTTATTTGTAAGGAAGAAAAATGGATTTGTTCTGATGTGTATTGATTATAGGTAATTGAATAAGGTGACCATTAAGAATAAGTACCGGTTGCCTAGGATCGACAACTTGTTTGACCAACTTCAAGAGGCTACTCATTTTTCGAAGATTGATCTCTGTTTAGGGTATCATCAGTTAAAGGTTAGAGTGTGTGATATTTCTAAGACGGCCTTTCCGGCAAGGTATGGGCATTTCGAGTTTGTGGTGATGTCGTTTGGCCTATTTAATGGTCCAACCATGTTTATGGATCTCCTGAATCGAGTGTTCTAGCCATTCCTTGATAGTTTTGTGGTTGTCTTTATTGATGATATCCTTATTTATTCCGAGGGTGAGTGGGACCACATGGTTCATTTGAGGTTGGTTTTGCAAACCTTGAGAGAGAAGAAGTTGTATGCCAAATTTAGCAAATGTGACTTTGGTTGGGTGAATTTTCTTTTCTGGGTCATGTGTTGTCCGGTGATGATATAAAGGTAGATCCGTAGAAGACCGAGGGGTGAAGAATTGGCCTAGACCATTGACTCATTCGGACATTCAAAGCTTTCTTGGGTTAGTAGGTTATTATAGAAGGTTCGTTGAGGGGTTCTCATCTATTGCATCTCCGTTGACTAAATTGACTCAAAAGAAGGCTATTCTTGTGTGGTTGGATGAATGTGAGAGGAGTTTCCTAACTTTGAAGGATTGACTTACATCGGCTCCGATTTTGACCCTACTGAATGGTTTGTATGGATTTATGGTATATTGTGATGCTTGTCGGATTGGGTTGGGTTGTGTACTTATACAACATGGTAAGGTGATAGCCTATGCATCTAGACAATTGCAGGTGCATGAGGGCAATTACCCAACTCATGACCTCGAGTTAGCGGAGGTGGTATTTTCTTTGAAAATTTGGAGACACTATTTGTAAGGGGTGCATGTTGATGTTTTCATCAATCACAAGAGCTTGCAATATGTGTTCACTCAAAGGGACCTTAACTTGAGACAAAGGAGATGGTTGGAACTCCTAAAGGATTACAACATTAGTGTTCTATATCAACCCAACAAGACAAATATGGTAGGCGATGCTCTTAGTAGGTTTTTTATGGGGTGCGTGGCTCATGTGGAGGAGGAGAAGAAGGAGTTGGCAAGGGATGTTCATCGTTTGGCTTGATTGGGTGTTAGGTTGTCCGATTCCAATAATAGTGGTATACATGTTCAAGATGGGGCCGAATCCTCGGTGGTTTTGATGTGAAAGCTAAGCAAGATCTAGATCCATCCTTGGTTGAATTGAATAAATTGGTTGTTGAAAAGAATATTGAGGTTTTCTCCTAACGGGGAGATGGTGTGCTCCTGTGTCAAGATCGGTTATGTGTTACTGATGTGGATGATCTTAGAAAGGTGATCATGAGTGAAGCCCATAATTCTCATTATTCTATTCACCCGGGATCTACGAAGATGTATTGGGACTTGAAAGAGGTGTATTGGTCGCATGGTATGAAGAAAGACATAGCCAAGTTTGTATCTGAATTCCCAACATATCAACAAGTGAAGGTGGAGCACCAAGGACCCGATGGGTTGGCACAAGACATTGAGATTCCTACTTGGAAGTGGGAAGACATAAATATGGATTTTTTGGTTGGGTTGCCTTGGAATCGAAAGCAATTTGACTCCATTTGGGTTATCGTGGATCGGATGACCAAGTCGGCACATTTGCTACCGGTTAAGACTACTTTTGGTGCCAAAAACTATGCAAAGTTGTACATCCGTGAGTGTGTAAGATTGCATAGAGTGCCTAGGTCCATCATATCTTATCGGGGTACCCAATTCACTTCTCACTTTTGGGGATTGTTTCAAATGGGACTTGGTACTAAGGTCAAATTGAGCACCGCCTTTCATCCTTAGATTGATGGACTAGCCAAGAGGAAAATTCAGACCTTGGAGGATATGTTGAGGGTTTGTGTGTTGGAGTTCAAGTGTAATTGGGATGGCCATCTTCCACTCATTGAATTTGCTTATAATAATAGTTTCATGCTAGCATTAGCATGGCATTGTTTGAGGCTTTGTATGGTAGGAGGTGTAGGTCTCCAGTAGGGTAGTTTGAGTTGGGATAGGAGGCTTTGATTGGCACGGACTTGGTGGTGGAGGCCATGGAGAATGTGAAGTTAATTAGAGAGACGTTGAAAAAGACCCAAAGTTGCCAAAAGTCCTATTCAGATGCTAGGAAGAGGGACCTCGAATTCTAAGTTGGGGATTGGGTGTTTATGAAAGTTTCACCTATGAAGGGAGTGATGCATTTTTGCAAAAAGGGTAAGCTAAGTCCCCAATATGTAGGCCCATAAGAGGTTATTGAAAGGATTGGGAATGTGGCATATAGGGTGGAGTTACCCCCGGATTTGAGTTCTATTCACTCGGTCTTCCATGTATCTATGTTGAGGAAGATGGTTGGGGATCCTAGCACTATTGTGTCTTTGGAAGTTATTGAGGTGGAGGAGAACTTGTCCTATGAGGAGATTCCGGTGGAGATTTTGGATAGACAAGTGAAACGACTTCGTAACAAGGATGTAGCTTCGATTAAGGTGCTTTGGAGGAACCAACATGTGGAGAGTGCTACATGGGAGGTAGAGTTGGACATAATGAAGCGATACCCTTACCTTTTCCAATCTACTCAAGCGTAAGGAACTAGGTCCTTCTTTTCCTAATTCGTCCCAATCCTTTCATTCTTGAGTTTCATGGCATGACATGCTTACATGTGCATTGAAATGACTTTCATGATGTTTTGAATGGTTTTATTACATTTCGGCATGAGTTTTAATGACTACATTTTCAAATGGTGAACTATGCGTGGTATCTTGTGTTTGGAAACTTCATGTTCTATTTTAAGCCTTTCAAGCATTGTTCTTGCACTCTTGGGGATGAATGTTCCCAAGGGGAGATGATGTAATGGCCCGGAGTAATACCCCGAAATTTTTGGTGAGATTAGAATGGAACTTTCAACTCAAGCTAAGTTCATTTGTAAGATTTTTTCAATTTAAACTCATTTATATATTTTAGGGTCATCATGGGTCCCCTACATCAATCCAAGCTCAAAGGAATTCCATTTGCTAAGTTTGTCACAAGTACCGATTGAAGGGTCAATCTTAAATAGGAATATCTCTTATTACAAAATGAAATGGTTGGGAATATCTTTTATCACAAAATGAACTGGGTGGCCCACGACCTATAAAATGAAAGCTCTTTCGATTAGCTTTCCAACACACTTGGTTTCACCTCATTTGGAGTTGTGATTAGGGAGTTATGCCCATTTTCATAAAGCCTCCAGTGCTGTGTTGCCACACGGGCACCTATACGGGCCGTATGGCTTTACACGAATCGTGGGGATGTCCTTGGGCCTGAAATGGCCATTTTTGGCCTAAGTGTTGGGGTATGACTAGTGGTACTAACCGTATGGACTTCAAGGGTGAGGAAGATCCTAAGTGTGGTCCGATATTGGTGTTGAGAAATTATTTAGGCCAGGTATGGCACCACGGCTCACCACATGAGCTGTGGAGAGGGTGAAGAGCCATATGGGGGCAGCAGTAGAGTTTTCATGGTTGACGTGGGGAGTTTTTGGCTAAGGTTGGTGCCATGCCCTGCCTTACGAACCGGGGTGAGGCTCACGGGCCGCTTACCCAACCGTGGGACTCACCATGGTGTTAAAAATTTCCTAGTGTTGAGCCAAGTTCCAACTTTCAAAATTTTTGTTAAGTATAGGTTCACGGGCACTCTACACTAACCGTGGAGTGCCACACAACCCGTGAAACCCCCCTTTGAGATGACGACGGACAATTTTGCATCCATTTCATTATTGGCATTTTCGTAATTTTATTTTATTCTATTGGTCTTTTAGGGTTTCCTATGCTATCCTATGGCCATCCAAAGCCCTAAACCCCATTTCAAAGATTCAAAAACTCACTCCATATATTTTAAACTCTCTCAAAGACTACTCTCAAAGGAACTCTTCTGAATTTTCAATTTAGGATCAAAGGAACTCAACTCTTCTTCAAATTCTTTGGGTTTTTCTTCATCTTGGTGAAGGTACATGGGTTTTGATCCTTGGTTACATCTAATCAAGGAGACCCTAACTATTTTAAATGAAATTTACATGAATTTTGTTTTCTTTAAATTGGGGTTTTAAATATTATGATTCCTTAAATTTAAATAATGAATGAGTTATGTTTATCTATTGATTTTAAGATGATTTAAACTTTGAAATATTGGATTTCATCATTTTTATGAATCTATGATTGTGCATAGTCCCTTTAAGGTTGTATCTAACCATGGGTGGTTTATATTATAGTTTAAATACGGATTTGGTTATGGTTTTACTTCAATTTCGTATTATATTATTGATTTTAGGTCAAATCTCAATTACCCCTTGGCATTCTTACATTTTTCATAGCATATACATTTCATGCGCATGAATTTATGAAATTATGAGGTGGGTTCAGCCCAATTATGCTAAGTATTTGACTTTTGACAAGATTATGGTTATGACAAGAATGTGGTCGCATATATGTCTATGATTATGGCTCTTTGAGCATTTTGGGTGCTTCCACCATTTTGTATATGAATGGGCTATTGCTATGCATGAGTATTTATGACTATGTAAGTATGGTTTTGGCATTTGAGCCTAAGTATGAACTATTATGAATGATGTTTGTCTTTGAAGCCCAATTGTGCATTAGAATGTTTTGGCAAGACTTGTATCTCTTTGAAGGCATTTATAACTACATATATTATAATTATTCTTTAGGGATGAGGACTTAGCACCGATGGAATGAGGGTTCTGCTCTCTTTCCTTGAACTATGTTCCTAGCATAGGTTTCCTTTCCGAAATAGGTGTTGTTACCGTAAGGAGAAGACATGATATGGTATGACTGGTATGCTATATGTGAAAATCCTATTTGAAATGGGTATTATTCCCATAAGGAAGGTTACTTCATACTAAGTGGGTGTTGTTACCGTAAAGTGAAGTATGATTTACCTTTGACAAGTAGACCACCTCTTTATTGATGAGAGGATTTCATTGGGATTCTAAGTAATAGCTCGCTTGGTCTTACTTATGTCGGTTAAGGTCACATCCCCACTATATATGAGCATAGCATTTCATGCATCACTGGTTTCATAGCATATTCTATATTACTCTCTCAATATATGGTCTTTTCTATACTATGTGCCCTTGTGATCTAAAATAAAGGCATGTTTGGTAAGTTACATGCATTGCATCCTGCATACTTAGTACATTCAAATGTACTAATATATATTTAGCCTACATGATTTCACCCTGTAGGGAACGAGGAGCCCATTCATCCACCGTAAGACGTCTAACTTGGGTTTCAAGTTATACTTATCATGGTGACTCCTATCTTTCAAGGATAAGCCACCACCTTTTCTATCTATGTTGTTCTTTTCTACTTTATTTACTTTGAGGGTGAGCCCGAGGTATTTCTAGGCCCCTAGTCTATCTTATGTAGAGGCATTGTTGGACATCTTGTGTACTCTTTTTGTTCTATGCTATGTGTTGTATGGGATTCTTGATCATGGTTACTTATGGACTATGTTGTTATAAGATGATCTTGTGTTATGTTGTGGAAATATCCTAAGAGCCAAATTTTCCTTTTAGTGTGAGTCCTACTTACCCGCCCCTTAGACATTATGTTCTATGTGTTATGTGAGTTCATGCAAATCCCTTTCCCTAAGATTCTCCTATCGCGTGAGTCCTACTTTCCCATCCCTTAGAATTATGTGTTACTTCTGAATGTGCTTCCGAACTGATGATGTGGATTTTGGTACTTTGAGGAATGTTTAGAGATCCTCGGGTTCCCATTAGCCGTATCATTTCTAGACTGTAGGTCTGGGTCGTGAAAATTTCTTTGTTCTTGAGCTTAGGGAGGCCAAAATGACATAATTTATTAACCTCAAGTAGGGTGGTATGAGTGTGAGGAATATGCTATCAAATTTACAAAGCTCTCCAAGTATGCTCCTATCCTAGTGGCTAACCCTCGTGCAAGAATGCACAAGTTTAGTTCTAGGATCTCTGACTTGGTTGTGAAAGAATTTTGTACGGCTTTGCTTATTCAGGAGATGAACCTTTCCAGGCTTATGACTTATGCTGAAAAGATTTAAGGGGAGAAGCTCAAGCAGAATAGGGTGAAAGATTTCAAGAGAGCTCGTTGTGATGGTGGGTTCTCCAACTCTAGGAGTGTTGGTAGAAATGGTCGCTTCCAACAGGTCCAGGGTTCAAATATATGGGTAGGCAATAGTAGAGTGCCTCCTCCCAAGGCACATGTTAGAGGTGGACAATTACCTCCTCGCCGTGACAAGTGTGGGAAGAATCACTCGGGTGCATGCTTGAAAGGTTTAGGTGCTTGGTTTGGATGTGGTGATCTGGGCCACAAAGTTGCTGATTGCCCTAAGGCTCCTAAAAGGGGTTAAGCCAAATGGCTGCTGGCATTCAAGTCCAGCAAAGGGTTCAACAGGGATATAGGGCTGAAAAGGGATCTTTTCGAGGCTTAAACAACGTAGCATGGACTTACAAAATTAGGAAAGGTCAAATATGCCCCTTATACAAATTCATTGGACAGGACAACTAGACCCCGGTTATGGTCTGTGGTCCAATCTACAGGTCGTAAAGGTGGGGTCTCATCTGGTAACATTTTGAATCCTCAAAAACTGTCTCTGAATCGCGATCTATGACTAAACTAAGTCAATGTATAGGCCATCTGGTATCTCGTACTCCCAACTTCTAATATCAATATTCTCACCAAGTCTGGCCATCATTCCATCAGCACAAGTTACGGCTTGTGGGACCACCTACGGCCCGTAAACACTTTCGTAAAACTCACTTACACTTAAAACTTTCCAGGTTCCATCTCTTTGGCACTTTTACACCTTCCAACATGTGGGTCTTATATTAGAGGTCCCTTTCACAATTTTCTCCATGGGTCGTGGTTCCATTTACAGCTCACCCTGTTGCTCGTATTGTGATTTCTTATAACTTCAACTTTTTTCAAATTTCTGGACTCCAACCACGAACCCTTTCTATGACTTATGGCCCCATCTATGAGCCGTAGATTGGCTCGTATAACCAAGTTCATTAAAAAAATTTCTATCTTTTTAGTTTCTAGGCTATTCGACATGTATGGTGTTACATTATCTCCCCCATGGGATCATTCGTCCTCAAATGAGATAGAAGAATGCTTGAGTAGGATAGAAACATAACCATCAACCTATCATGAATACAATAATCAACATAAACATCATTTTCATAGAATCATCAAATTTATGCATCAAATATCATTCAACATAGTCTTCTGATCTTGCATGCATGCAATATGACAAGAAAACACGTGATCGTGAAAATTTGGGAGAATATATCATATTAGGTATCTGAGGCTTGAATAAAAGGAAAAAGGTAAGAGTATCATTTCATCATGTCCGCCTTAACTTCCCAAGTAGCATTCTCAACTTGATGGTTTCTCCATAACACTTCAACATATGCAATTTCTTTATTCCTCAATCTCTTCACTTGCCAGTCTAAATCTCAACCGGTACGTCTTCGTAGGTAAAATTTTCCTCAGTAGTCATATCCTTAAATAAAGCAATAGAATTAGGATCACCTATGCATTTTCTTGACATGGACACATGAAACACCGGATGAACCATAGCTAAATCCATAGCAAAATCTAGCTCATAGGCTATCTTCCTGATTTTCTTCTCTATCTCATAAGGTCCTACATATCTAAGACTCAATTTACCCTTCTTGCAAAAATACATTATACCTTTCATAGGTAAAACCTTCAAATACATCCAATCACCTTTCTTAAACTCAAGGTCTCTTTTTCTAACATTGGCATTGACTTTTCCCGACTTTGGAAAGCCTTCAACCTTTCCCTTATGACTTTCACTTTCTCAATAGCATCAAGTACCAAATCAAGTCCAATCAAGGATATCTCTCTAACTTCAAACCATCCGATTTGGGGACCTACACCGTTTACTATACAAAGCTTCAAACGACACAATCTCAATACTTGAATGAAAACTATTATTATAAGCAATTCAATAAGTGGTAAGTGGTCATCCTAACTACCTTTTAAGTCAAGCACACATGCCCTTAACATATCTTCCATGTTTGGATTGTCCTTTCGGCTTGTCTATTTGTTTGAGGATGAAATACGATACTTAGCTTCACTTTAGTACCAAAGCTTTTTTGGAAACACCTCCAAAACTAATAAATTGAGCACTACAATTTGATATAATAGACAATGGAACCTTAGCAATCTTACCAATTCTTAAATGTAAACCTTAGCATAATCGTCGGCACCATAAGAAGTCTTTACCAACGAAAAGTGGGTTGTTTTCGTCATTCTATCAACAACTATCCATATTGAGTCAAATTGCTTCCTTATCTTTGGCAAACCCGTAATGAAGTCCATATTCACTTCCTACCATTTCAAAGTAGGTATCTCAATATCTTGGGCCAAACCACCCAATCTTTGGTGGTCCACCTTCACTTGTTGACAATTTGTGCACCCCATCACACACTTTGCTATATCTTTCTTCATCAAATCCCTATATATTTTGGTGGATCCTAGATGAATAGAATACTTAGAATTATAGGCCTCATCAAGTGTCTTCTCCCTTAGTCCATCCACATTAGGCACACATAACCGCTCTTGGTAGTGAAGTACTCCATCTCCCACTTGTGAGAAGACCTCAACCTTCTTATCAACCACTAACTTCTTCAATTCACACCAAAGTAGGATCCATGTTTTGTTTTGCTTTAACTTCTACCACCAAAGATGATTCTGCCCTATTTTGCACCAATACACCACCATCATTCAAGTCGTTCAACCTTACCACCAAAACAAGCTAAATGGTGAACTTTTTTAATTAGCTCTTTCTTTCTATTCTCAATATGTGCAATGCTGCCCATAGACACTCAATGCATTGGCCATAATATTAGCCTTGCCAGGGTGATATATCACACTCATGTCATAATCCTTTAGAAGCTCCAACCACCTACTTAGCCTTAGGTTCAATCCCTTTTGGATAAACACATATTGCAAACTCTTATGGTCGGTGAGTATATCAACATGCACGCCCATAGAGATAATGTTGCCAAATCTTCAATGCAAATACAATGGCCAACAATTTAAGATCATGAGTTGGATAATTTCTTCCATGCACCTTCAATTTCCTTGAGTCATAGGCAATGAATTTTCCATGTTGCATCAATACACAACCTGAGCCTATGTGTGAGGAATCACAATACATAACAAAATCATCGGGACGTTGGGGCAATGTGAAAATAGGAGCCGAAGTAAAATGATCTTTCAACATTTGGAAACTTTTCTTTCATTCATCAGACCATTGAAATTTCACTATCTTTGGGTCAACATAGTCAAAGGAGAGGCAATAAAAGAAAATCCTTCAAAAAATCTCTGATAATATCTAACCAAACCCAAAAAGCTCCTAATATTGGATAGAGACAATGGTCTAGGCTAATTCTTAACAGCCTCTGTCTTCTTTGGATCCACTCTAGTACCATCATCGAAAATAATGTGGCCAAGAAAAGCCACCTCCTTTAGCCAAAACTCACACCTACTAAACTAGGCAAAAGGTTGCCTATCTCTCAATATTTGCAACACAATCCGAAAATGATTCTCATTCTCTTTAACATGACATGAATAAACCAATATATCATCTATAAACATAATGACAAACATATCCAACTACGATTTGAAGATCCTATTCATCGAATCCATGAAAACGGCAAGAGCATTTGTTAGTCCAAATGACATAAAGAAGAATTCAAGATGACCATATCAAGTTTTAAATGTCGTCTTTTGGATGCCATCCTCCTTCACCCTCAGTTGATGATATCCAGACCGAAGATCAATCTTGGACAAGTAGCTTGCACCTTGTAGTTGGTCAAATAGATCATCAATCCTTGAAAGTGGATACTTGTTTTTAACAGTCACCTTATTCAATTGCCAATAATCAACACATATCCAAAATGAACCATCCTTCTTTCATACAAACAATACAAGAACACCCCGTGGTGACACATTAGGCCTTATGAACCCTTTATCAAGAAAGTCCGACAATCATTCCTTTATTTTTTTAAACTACGCCAGGGCCACTCGATATGGAGGTATAGAAATAGGTTGTGTGTTAGGTAAAAGATCAATGCCAAATCAATTTTCCTTACGGGAGGAACATCAGGCAAATAATCGGGGAAGAGATTGGGAAACTCATTAACTATGAGAATAAAATCAAATGTAGGAACATTGGACTTAACTTCCATAAAACAGATAACATGATACATGCAACTTTGGAAATCAGTTTCATAGCCTTTACATAAGAAACAAACTTTTTCTTGAACACTGAATTAGTTCCCCTCTATTTAAGGATAGGTTCATTAGGAACTTGTAGTGTGTCCCTGTAGATTGTATAATCAATAAAGTATAAGATGCATACGACCAATCCATACAAAGGATAACATTAAACGATCATATCAAGTTCAACAAGATCACATGGAAAGACTTTACGTAAGACCGACTCGTGTCGGTAACCACATCAAGAGACTACTCAACCTCTTGCCAATGCATAACAATGATTACCATGTGGACCACCTCTTTGAGATTGGGAACCTTGTTGTACTTGCCCTCTTTGAGCTACTTGGCCTTGAGGACACCCATCCCTACCTTTGCTAGCAATATTAAGGCACTCAACAAATCTTGTGCCCCACTCTTACACAAGCAAAACAAGCATATATGCCTCTCAAACAATCTCCCACATGATTCATTCAACACCTAGGCTACTTAGGAGAAATCACACCAACCTTCACAATATCTCCTTGAAGATTAGGAGTAGGCACCCTATCTTTGTCAAATCTTTGAGTAGCATTCTTAGATGACCCTTGAAATTGTTGGGAATGGACACTAACAAACTTAGAATGAGAAAATCCAACATCAAACAAACCTTTTTAACTCCCTCATCCTCATCTTTTAAAGTTTCTCACTTTCTACTTGTTCGACATATGTTATGAGCCTAGAAATATCCATCTTCTTAATGAGCATTGCGGTCTTACATCCCATGATCACCATCAAACACACCCAAGCTAAACTTATTCATACGAACCCTAGAGTGCGCCACAAGAAGCATACTTTGACAATTTTATGAATTTGAAGGCATATTCCCTCACACTTATGCCACCTTTCCTTAAATTTATGAACTTTATCACTTTAGCTTCCCTTAGTTCAAGTGGGAAGAAACAATCAAGGAAAGCAGCCTTAAGTATCTCCCAATCACTAGACCCTTCTTCAATCTCTTGGACTTCCATAATGTGAACCAAACTTGAGCAACTCCCTTAAGTTAATAAGCCCCCAGTTCAGCCTTCTCCTCGAAAGACAACTCCATGATCTCAATCACCTTGTAGAGTTGTAACGACCCAACCTAAGTGCTAGTCATCACACGACAAATATATACCCACAGGCAACTCACCCAAGTCATCTTAAATGTCTCAAGCAAACATAGGCATTACATATAAAGAAATGTAGAATTTGAAATGGTGAAGGGTCTATGGGCATTTTTAAGACAATGAAGCAACATTAAAAAAACATGAATATCTAACACATTATGTCCATAAACCATACCAACTACTACATCGACGGATGGAACTGATAACGGTCGATTTTCATCAAATAGAAAAGACTCCCATGTTTAACAACATAGAAAGTAAAAGCCTCAAAAAGGCTATAGCTACATCATCTCAAAATAAAATACAAGATAGAGTGGAAAGCAATAGAGTCCCAGACTATGATCTTACCATAAAAAAAATGCTAGACTCAAATGCCAAATACTAACCACGAGTAGGTGGAGGAGTACCTGTCCCTATATTGTTAAATCATGCAGGCAAAATGTGCGTCGGTATGTTGGAGTGTACTATGTATATGAGATGCAATGCAAGCATGAAGTTGTAATGCTGTCATTCATAAGTAAAACATATAGATATATATAAGGTAGTAAGATACATAACCAAGAGCTTAAGCATGCACAAGGAATATCACTCAATATAAATGAGAGTCAATGCATGAGAAATCACATGTAATGGAACCG
>JAPFFP010058387.1:0-27756 GCA_026153255.1 Solanum medicagineum | reverse complement strand
CTAAAATAACTAACATGGAAGACAATCAATAACGGAGAGCAACTTAGGTATTTTGTTCCCTATGATTCACTAACTCAACATCCCAGGATATCACAATTCTTAAATAGAACATCGCATGCAGGATGGTAATTTAAGTTCTTCCATCCCTTTGGTTAAAGGTGAAGGTCAAACTTTACTATGGGACTTGGCCCATCCCATAGTGTGCTAAACTAACCATTACCCATAGTCTCAGTCAACCTCCCCTTGGTTTAGTTCGATTGATTAGACGAGAACACATCATCAAATCTTGTTAATCAATCTTTTTTTCTATTCAATACCACCTAGATCAGGAAGGTAATACTAGGCAAGTTCTAATGTCGGCCACCACTAGAAAACACACAAAATGAAGAGAATTGATTAAAACATGCAAATATCCATTCTAAGAATTTCAAATACTCCATATCTATTTGCTCAGATCTTCATGGTTTTCACAACCTCAAGTTGTGGGTTCAGCTACTCATATTTTGGACAAATAAAGAAACAATGAATAGAGTAGACATGTTTAATCACTTACCCAAAAGGATTGAAGAACAAAAAAACCCAATTTGTATGAGAATCACAAGATTGAAAGATGACTTGAATCCACAAGTGAATCTCTTCTCCAAAATTTAATCTCTACAACTAAAACCCTAAAAATGCTCTAGTTTTCATGCTCTCTACTCTACGTCTGCTGTACTCTATGAAAACTATGAAACTTACACTTCATGACCTAACATTTACTATTTATAGTATTTACAAACAAGTCCCTAAAATAATTAGAAAAACTAGTCGGCGCGCCCTATGACTTGCAGTTACAACTCGTAACTAGGGTTATGAGTCGTAATCGGGCTTTCGTATTCAGCTTCTTGGATCTTGGACTTCACTACTACAATCTTCATGAGTGATAGTCGGATATACAACTTATATTGTCCTCTCAAAGTCCATATCTGCAACACTTAGTCTGACACTGGAAAACACTGGAAATTTCTACAAAACCTTCCGATACGGCTCGTAGAATGATCTTTAACTCGTAATGGGGTTTTGTTGTAGCTGAAATTCAATTTTCGCTTCAACATTGGAAATCTCTATAAGACCACCTCTTGTATAGGGAGCTACAACTCGTAGAGGGTCTCTTATGTCTTCAAAAACCAGCAGAACCTGCAACTTTTCTCAAAATTGCGCTAACCTACTTTTCTTGTATAAACAAACATAAATAGACATAAAAACCATAAATATCACATTGAGAATACACAAAATCTCAAGTTTAGGCATCAAATGTGCTGTATTTTGATAGCACATCATGTTTATGGATGATTTCAGCATTGTTAGGGATTTGTTCAAGGACTATCTAAATCATCTACATGACATGTTGAAGTGGTGTAAAGAGTGTCACCTTTTGTTAAATTAGGAGAAGTGTCACTTTAGGGTGAAGGAACATATCGTGCTAGGACACGGGATCTCCATTAAAGGTATTTTGGTAAATAAGGCTACATTAAGGTTATTAAGAAGCTCTCTCCATCTATCTCTGTAAAAGGTGTGAGGAGTTTCTTAGGACATACAAGCTTCTATCAATGGTTCAAAAAATTTCTCAAAGATTGCAAATCCCTTGTGCGAACTACTTGAGAAAGATACTAAGTTCGTGTTTGATGATTTTTGTCTAAAGGCATTTGATGTGTTGAAATAGAAATTGATGTTGGTACCTATCATTGTTGCATTAGGTTAGACTTAACCCTTCAAGATCATGTGCGATGCAAGGGAGGTAGCACTTGTTTTGGAGTCATAAAGCATAAGAGAAGATATTACATCCCATATACTATGCCAATAAAGCCCTTAATGCCACACAAAAGAATCATATTATCACAGAGCAAGAGTGACTCATAGTGGTCCTTGCATTTGAGAAGTCCAGGTCATATTTGTTGGGAACCAAAGTCATTGTGCATACTGATCATTCATTATTGAGATATTCAATGGTGAATAAAGATGCTACCCTAATGTTGATTTGATGGGCACTTCTCCTTCAAGAGTTCAACTTGGAGGTAATTAACAGAAAAAGGGACGGAGAGTCAAGTTGTTGGCCACCTATCAAGACTCAAGGATGAGTCTATGGCTAAGTCTGAAGATGAATTGAAGACCAATGATGCATTCCCTGATAAGAGAGTACTAGTTGCATCACATGATTTGATATGTTTGGAGATTTGCGAACTACTTAGTCAGTGATGTAGTGTTACCTGATCTAACTTCCCACCAGCATTGAAAGTTCATATCTAATGTGAGGAATTTCTTTTGGGATGAACAATATTTGTTTCATGTCTGTGCAGATGGGATTATTCGTCATTGCATTCCTAAGGTTGTGATGATGAGCATTCTCGAGGCTTGTCATTTTTCATTAGTTGGCGGGCATCATAGTGGTATTCATAAAACACATACGAACTTGCAATATGACTACTAATAGCCAACTATTCACCAAGATACCCATGACTATGACAAAGCATGTGAAAACTGCCAAAGAGAAAGTGCAATTCCCGAAAGTATGAGCTCTCGCTTAAACCTATTATGGTTGTTGAGTTATTTGATGTATGGGGTAGATTTCATGTGGATGTCATTAGTTCATATGGAATGATTACATCCTGGTCGTTGTACACCACATTTTGAAATAGGTGGAAGCAGTTGCACTACCTTACAATGAAGGTAAAAGTGTCACAACATTCATCAAGAGGAATATCTTCTCGCGGTTTGACACTCCTCGGGCAATCATAAGTGATGGAGGTTTAGCCTGTTGTAATAGATTGTATAAAGCTCTACCAAAGAAGTATGGGGTGAGACATAGTGTTACAATTCCTTAACATCCACAGACGAGTGGGCAAGTTGAGGTATCTAATAGAGAGATTAAGTAGATTCTTTCTAGGACAATGGATTCAGATTGTTCATGAAAGCTAGGTGATACATTGTGGACATACCATAATGTACTGAGGACTCTCATAAGCATGTTTCCTTACCAACTTTTTTTTGGTAAAGCTTGTCACTACCTTTAAAGCTTGAGCACAAGGCAATGTGGGAGCTCAAGAAAGAAACTTTGATTGGCATGATGCTGCTACTTCGAGGTTGAGCCAACTCAACAAACTTGATGAGTTTCAATTGAGGACATACGATAGCTCAACATTGTACAAGCAAAGGATGAAGCTGTATCATGATCATCACATTGAGCACCATTAGTTTGTGCCACGAGACTTAGTTCTTTTATTTAGTTCAAGGTTGAGGTTGTTTCCTGCCAAACTCAAGTACAAGTGGTTGGGTCCCTATAAGGTCACACATGTCTTATACCAACAATGATGGCATGAGGTTCAAAGTCAATGGCTAGAGAATCGAACTATATTTTGGCAGAACGGATGAAAATAAGATAGTTGAAGTATGGACACTTGGTGAAAACTCAGTAACCAAGTAGTCCATGTTGTGTCGCGACACTTAATAAGATGCTACTTGGGAGGCAAACCAAGCTTGTATTTTTAATTTCCTTGTATTTGTATTTTATTTTAGTTTTGGACACATAGGTAGCTTATTAGTTGCAATTTTCCTTGTATTTTTGAAGTCACAGTCAGGAAAGTAATAGGGTAATAATTTATTTTTATAAGTATATGCAGGAACTAGATGAATATAGCAAACAAGTCTACAGAGTGGGAAAATATGGTTTTATGAGCCAGTGTACAGGTTATGGTCTAAACCATAGCTCGTTGACCAATTCCAATGAGCATAAATTTCTAAATGATGGTTCCACGACCTAACATTACACCTGAAGAATGTTTATTGGCCATGAATAGAGTTCATGGACTCCGGGTAAGTTTTCTCAAATTTTTTTAAGTGTCAGAGGAATCCACAAACATTGCTGTAAGGACCCAAAC
The DNA here is from genome assembly GCA_026153255.1 of Solanum medicagineum. Taxonomy (NCBI): domain Eukaryota; kingdom Viridiplantae; phylum Streptophyta; class Magnoliopsida; order Solanales; family Solanaceae; genus Solanum; species Solanum medicagineum. The sequence continues at coordinate 23,842 of JAPFFP010058387.1, read as the reverse complement.
TTGGTATGACCTTAATGGTGCTTGAATTTTTTTTTAATTTGTATGGCTCTTTTTGAGCCATATGGTGGCTTATGTGATGTAACCTTGGTCTTGAAAACCCCATTTTGGCTAAGACACATCACACATAAACCACATACAGTCCGTATAACCTGTCATTATCCATATGACCTTCCATATAGGTGTGGCATGAAAACGTTTAAGCATGGCATCACCATCTCAGAACTTTGACAGTGGATTATTGACTAAGTATGGTACCACGGAAGGGCACACAGTCCATGTGCCTTGGTATGGACTATAAGACCCTCCCACGGGACCCCTGGCAACATTTTCTTATCAGTTTCATTAATGGCGTTCTCATAATTATGACTACTCCTAAGAATCTTTTCTGACTTTCTATGATATCCTAAGACACTCAAATGACCTATACTCTTCTTCTCTCATTCAAATTCATTCTCACACTTAGAATTTTATTCAAACTCTCCCTTATGAACTCCCCTAAAGTGAACCTTGAAGGATAGTCTTAGAGCTTAAGGAAGGGTCTTTTCTTCATTACTTTTCTTCCCATTTCTTCTTGATTAGCTAAGGTATGTGAGATTGATTCATGGTCCCTTTCAACCATGAAGAACCAAACTCTTTTACTTTGAGTTTCATGAAATTTAGCTTCCTTTAAATATGAGTTTTATGATTGTTGTTTATTTGATTCAATTAAGATATGTGCTATGTTTTATTGTTGATTTTAATGTTAATTAAATCGTGATATGTTGAATTGCATGATTATTATGAGGATTTGAATATGCATTGTCCCTTTAAAGCTTGATCCAAGCAAGGGTAATCTAAATTGTGATTTGAATGGGGATTTTACTTATGGATTTTCTTGAACTTCATATTAAATTATTGATTTAAGATTGAATATATTGTCCATACTAATCTCTCATCATTTATGGCATATGCATACATGAGCATTTATGGTTATGAATGAGCTAGTCATATGCGTGAAAGTAGGGCATGAGTTGTGATTTGACCTTTAGGCCTAAGTATGCATTGTTATGATTTGAAAAACTTATGTTCCTACTAAAAGCATGTATATATATATATGTATGTATGTATGTATTTATTTCCGTGGGATGATTACCTCACATGAAATATTTATGCCCTTTGAGGATGATTATAATATGTTATGGAAACCCTTTTCGAAATGGGTATTGTTTCCGTAAGGTAAGATACTCTCGGAAATGGGTGTTGTTCCAGTAAGGTGAGTGAATGTTATGGAAATCCTTCCCGAAATGGGTGTTTTTCCTGTAAGGTAAGGTAAGGTGAGTGAATGTTATGGAAATCCTCCCCGAAATGGGTGTTGTTCCCATAAGATGAGTGAATGAGCATATAAATCCTTCCTAAAATAGGTTTTGTTCCTGTAAGGTGATTAAATGAGCATGAAAATCCTTTCCAAAATGGGTGGTATTCCCATAAGGTGATGTTGCTTCTCAGAAATGGGTGATGTTCCCATAAGAAGGAGTAAGGTATACCCATGGCAAGTAACATCCCCTCTCTATTTATGGAAGCATTATGGCATTTCATGCATTATGGATTTCATGGAATATTGTTATACTACTCTTCTGTAACAACCCACGCCTTACATGTACTAGTCCTATGCATATAAGCATGATATGGCTTGGTTAAATTAGCGCCTATTTTTAAAAGTGCTTGAATCTCAAATTAGAGGGCGATATGTACGTCTAATGCTTAAGAAGTTGAGTGTATACAAGTTTTAAGTCAAATCGAGGAGATCGTGACCTTAAATGAAGGGAGATAAGTGAGGTTCTTGTAGGACTTAGGAAACTAGTAGGTGAGTCACCTACTTGATTAGCTTAAATTTGCTAGCTAGACGGAGACGAGGCCCGAAGTCGAATTTGTCCAAGTTCGATTATGAATAAAGTTCATGTTTAGGGTGTAAATTTAGCCCATGTTTTAGCATCATAAATGTACTATATTTTTAGCCAAAGAAGGATGTAAAAAGAGCCCAAAGACATCACAATTTCTTTGATAAGTTAGGCCCAAACTAACTAAGAGAAAGGGGAAAAATGGGCAGCAAAGACCAATCAATTTGGAGCCTCTTAAGGCCCAAGTAAAAGGGGGAAAATGGTAAATTAATCAGTTGATAAAATAAGGATTATAATGGAAAATTAAGTTGGCCAAGTGCTACTTTAAAAGGGGCTTATAAGAAGCTTACTCAAGTCACTTGGACAAAAATCGGATTGTTTTTCCAAGTTTCCTCTCAACTCTTTCTTGACTTTACAAGCAACTACAAAAGACTTTTAGGTTCTTTGAGAGGCCTTAGAACTTGAAGGTAAAGGTAAGTAATTATATTTATGTATTTAGTATGGTTTCTTCATGAAATACAAGAAGTATATGCTAGTTATCCTTGTGCTCGAAATTTGGACAACATGTGTCCTAAGGATTGTTGTGCACTTTTCTTGTTACTCAATAGGATTTTCTCTTCTTGATTGGATGAATTATGAAGTAAAACTTATGTTAAGTAACAAGGTTTAGTTTGTTAGTGATGTAAATAGTCCGCTACACCACTTTTATAGTCCGCAAAAGTGAGTTCTTATATAATATCACAATTATGTTTGTAGTACAAACTTGTGGGCTAGTAGTTGTGAATTGTTGTTCCACGACCTCCATCTACTTTGGCACTATTTATGGACTATTTTAAGGTTTATTTTATGTGTAAATAATGTTGGATACAGTCTTGTTAAAGTTGAAACGAGTTCGGGATTTTTGACGTTGAAATGTAATGAGACGACGTAATGTTATGCCGCCTATTGGTGTGCTGTATAAGATTGTTCTGTCGTGTACCTTGTGAACTGTTGTAAGGCTATTAAGGGTCTAAAACAAGCTGTATGTTTCATGTACATAAGAATGGTTATTAGAAAATACGATTATAAGTGGAAAGGCTGAAAGAATGCCTTTGGGTCGCTAAATACAAGCTTGCTGTCCGAATGTTACTTTTATAAGATTGGACTGCCAAGAAATGTTTCTTAGCTGCTAATACCAACATTATTTGTCTACTCTATTATAGATAAATATTTGAGTGAAAATGAGGTTACTCCGAGGTATTAACGATGTCATATATCGAGGTATGTAAGGCTACTTGATTTCGTATTATTTGGCATGAAACATAGATCCCTCCTTGGCACATAAAGGCACTTACCAACTCCGAATAACTATTAACCATGTCTCTACTCTTTCACATGTTCATATGCTCCCATACACAGTCACCTTCAAATATGTACACATACTTGGATACGATACCAAGTTACATGGGTTGTTGTTGCTAAATAAAGTTCACGAGTTGTTTTGTCTCATACGCGTTTCATTATTTGTGTAACGTACTCTTTTCATTGTCATATTATCTTGTATGATTATTTACATGTCCATGCTACATCTACAGTCCTATAGCTCCAATAGTATGACCACGAAAAGAATCATCTCAAAGGTAATTGAAAGATAAAGTATATTGCTTACTGATGGGTGGTAACCCGAGGGGTGGAGGAATCACCTAGCCAGGGCCGATCCCGATATAGATTTAGCACTGATCAGCTGGTCATTTGCATTACATGTTCTACACATATTATACAGTAAAGGTAAAGTAATAAAAAACACAAAGTACATGATTCCATAGTATGACTAAAGGTGGTCTTTTATCCTTCACTAGTGCATAGTTTCATTTGAGTTGTTACTTCATATACAATATTCCCTGCCTTACATATTCAATACATTATCTCGTACTGACATCCTTTACGGGGGACGTGCATTTCATATTGCAGGTACAGGTGCTAGTAGCTCTCTCCAGTAAGAGTACAAGATATGCAGCTACTATTACCAAGCTCCAAGTTGCTTCGGAGATTTGTGTGTCTAGAGCTTATATTTTTGTATTGTATAGTTAGTCGAGGCAGGCCCTATACTGACCCTTATCAGATACTTTTCCTTATCTAGAAGCTTTGTAGACTATGTAAATTAAAGTGTGGTCATGTCTCATACTTTAGACAATGTGGCCCCAACAGCCTAGCCATATACATTTCCTTTTGGCTTGTTATTACTGTTTACTTTTTTAAAGGCATGTTGAATGTATAAATCTCTTATAATATGTATAAAAAGTGCATGGATACAGGTCGATTCTCCTGAGCTGTATCGGCAACAGGTGCCAGTCCGCCTTAACTAGAATTTGGGCGTGACATCTTCTTTTAGTAAGTTCATATGCATTGCATACCCACATACTTAGTACATTCAAATGTACTAACACATACTTTGCCTACATAATCTAACCATGTAAGTATCAGAGACTACATTCATCCACAATTTAGGGTTAGTCGGATTTGAGGAAGTTGTTGTGGTGAGTCCTATCTTCCAAGGACAAGCTACCATCCGTCAACCTTATATTGCTTCCGTTTATGCTATCTTACTTTGAGGGTGAGCGGGGACATGTCTTGTCCCCCATCCTATTCCATATGATAGAGGTATTATCACACATCTTGTAGACTCTCATACGAATTCATGCTATATGCTATTATTTGGAGATTATGGTTATGGCTATCTATTTGATATAGTTATTATGATTTGGTTATCCTATGATGTGTATTTAAGTTATGATGTACTCTCATAGAATGAGTCATACATACTCGCCCCTTAGTCCTTGTGTGTTATATGTTATGTGAATCCATGTTAATCCCTATCCCTATGATATCCCCTTAGCGTGAGTCATACTTTCTTGTCCCTTAGAACTATGTATTTACTATTTCATATGAGCTTCTAAACTAATGATGTGTGAATGGATACTACGAGGCTTATTTTAGGGTTCTCAGGTTCCCATATTCATCATGTCACTCCTATACCCTAGGTTTGGGTCGTGACAAGCTAGGTATTAAAGCACTAGGTTTAGAAATGATCCTTAGAGTCCAATATGCCGCATCGAGTAGAGTCTTGTTCATGGTGTGAAGTGCACCATGCCTACAAGTGGGTGGCTATGATGGCATTCTAGGAATTGTCTCACTTCATGTATTATGTCATACCTTAGACTATGTATTAAGGTTTCCTAATCCTGATAATATCCTTGCTACATTACAGAAGATGCCTCCATAAAGAGCTCCCCTACCAATAGCGGGCCCGGCTAATGAGGACCAAGTTCCTCAAGGGCCAATGGAAAAGCCGATCACAAATGGTGAATTCTATACTGCTATTGCTATGCTTGCCCAAGTGATGGCCACCCAGACTAGACAGGCTAATCACCCTCCCTCGTGATTCCACTCTAGCTGCTAGAGTGAGAGATTTTACATGCACAACTCTCTAGAGTTCTATGTGTCGAAGGCTGATGAGGATGCTCAAAAGTTCATTAATAAGCTCTCCAAGGTGTTGACTATTATGAGAGTGACTTCTGAGGAGAAGGCTAAGTTAGCTGCTGATTTATTGAAAGATGTAGCTCAAGTGTGATACACTCAATGGTTAATGGAGAGGGTTTATGGTAATGGAGCTGATTGGGAAGATTTCAAATTTGTATTCCTTAATCGTTTCTTCCCTCTTGAACTTAGGAAAGCTAAGATGACAGAATTTAGCAACCTCAAATAGGGTGGTATGAGTGTGAGGTACTATGCCCTCACGTTCACAAAGCTCTCCAAGTATGATCCTATGCTTGTGGCTAACCCCTGTGCAAAAAATGCACAAGTTTATTTCTGGGATCTCTGATTTGGTTGCGAAATTATATCGGATGACTATGCTTGTTTGGGAAATGGACATTTCTAGCCTCATAACTTATGCTGGCCAAATTGAAGGGGAGAAACTCAGCGAGAAGATGGTGAATGATTCTAAGAGGGCCCGTTATGATGGTGGGTTCTCCGACTCCAGGAGTGGTTATGGGTTTAGTCGCTTTCAAAAAGCAAAGGTTCTAATTCAATGTTTTCCAATGCCAGAGTGCCTCCACCCAAGGCACAAGTTGGAGTTGGGCTATTACCTCCTCAGTGTGGTAGGTGCGGGAAAAGTCATTTTTTGCATACTCGAGGGGTCTAGGTGCTTGCTTTGGATGTGGTGATATGGGCCACAAAATTGCTGACTATCCTAAGGCTACTAAGAAGGATCAAGGCCAGACAAAGGATCAAGAAAGAGATGCTCTGAGGAATAACAGATTCTATGCCTTATATGTTTGACAGTACGTAGAGGAGACTCCGGATGTTGTAACTGGTATGTTAAAAGTCTTTTATTTTGATGCTTATACTTTGCTTGATCTAGGTGCAAATTTATCTTTTGTGAATCCTCTTTTGGCTGTTAAGTTTGCTTTGAGTCCTAAAATCTTGAGGGAGCCCTTTTCAGTTTATATTCTCGTAGGTAAGTCTATTGTTGCCCAATGAGTCTATTGATGGTCTTAGAGAGGTTATCATGAGTGAAGCACACAACTCTTATTATATTATACACTTGGGATCCATCAAAATGTATTAGGATTTTAGGGAAGTGTGTTGGTGACATGATATGAAGAAAGATATGGCCAAGTTTGTATACGAATGCCCTAATTGTCAACAAGTGAGAGTAGAGCATCAAAGGCTCAGTAGTTTGGCTCAATATATTGAGATTCCTACTTGGAAGTGGGTAGATGTGAACATGGATTTTGTGGTTGGTTTGCATCGGACCCGAAAGCAATCTGATTCAATTTGGGTTATCATTGATCAAATAATTGAATCGGCTCATTTCCTTCCGATTAATACTATCTTTAGTGCCAATGATTATGCGAGGTTGTATATACAAGAGTTGGTAAGGTTTCCTGGCATGGTTAGGTATATCATATCAGATCATGGCAACCAATTTACTTCTCACTGTTGGAGATCATTTCAAAGAGGACTTGGTACTGAAGTGAAGTTAAATACCGTTTTTCATCCTCAAACCGATGTACAAAGGACAATTCAAACTTTGGAGGATATGTTGAGGGCTTGTGTGTTGGAATTCAAGGGTAATTGGGATAATCATCTACCACTTATTGAGTTTTCTTACAACAAAAGCTTCCATGCTAGCATTGGTATGGTACCATTTGGGGCTTTGTATGGTAGGAGATGTAGATCTCCGGTGCAGTGGTTTAAGTTGGGAGAGATGTCTTTGATTAGACCTGATTTGGTATTGGATGCTATGGAGAAGATCAAGTTGATTAGGGAGAGGTTGAAAACAGCTCAAAGTCACCAAAAGTTTTATTCTGATGTTAAAAAGAGGGATCTTGTTTCATGTGGGTGACTGGATGTACGTGAAGGTCTCACCCATGAAGGGTGTAATGCCTTTGGTGAGAAGGGCAAGTTAAGTCCCCAGTATGTAGGTCCTTATGAGATTATTGAGTGGATGGGGAATGTGTCCTATAGATTGGATTTGCCTCCGAATTTGAGTTCTATTCACCTGATTTTCCATGTGTCTATGTTGAGAAAATTGATTGGTGATCCTAGTACGTGCCTTGGGAAGGTGTTGAGGTTGAGGAGAACTTGTCTTATGAGGAAGTCCTGGCTGAGGTCTTGGATAGGCAAGTGAAGCGGCTTCGAAACAAACATATGGCTTTGGTTAAGGTGTATTGGAGAAATAAACATAGGAAGGGTGCTACATGGGAGCCAGAGTTGGACATGATGAAATGATATCCCCATCTTTTCTAATTTGCTCAAGCCTAAGGTATTAAGTTCGTCCTATTTCGAGAGGTCCTAATTCTTTCATTCTTGAGTTTCATGACATGACATGCACACATGTGCACGAAAATGATCTAAAAATGTTTTAATATGAGTTTTAGTGCCTTTATGATTTTCAAATTATGAAATATGCGTTGCATCTTATGTTGGGATGTTTCATGTTAAAGTCACACTTTTCAATCCTTGTTCTAGCATATTCGAGGATGAATGTTCCCAAGGGGGATATGATGTAAGGACTTGGACTTGGTATGACCTTAATGGTGCTTGGAAATTTGGTTTCGAGGTATTGACCAAGGTGACGCTTTATGTACACCTCCATGGGCCGTGTGACTGACCACAGGGCCATGTGTAAGGGCTTGAGGATTGTTCCTATGAGGTAAGTGAATGTTATGAAACTCCTTTTCGAAATGGGTGTTTTCCCCGTAAGGTAAGGTACTCCCCGAAATGGGTGTTGTTCCCATAAGGTGAGTAAATGAGCATGGAAATCCTTCTTGAAATGGGTGTTGTTTCTGTAAGGTGATTAAATGAGCATGGAAATCCTTGCCAAAATAGGTGGTCTTCCCGTAAGGTGAGGTTGCTTCTCCGAAATAGGCGGTGTTCCCATAAGAATGAGTAAGGTCTACCCGTGGCAAGTAACATCCCCTTTATATATGGAAGCATTATGGCATTTAATGCATCATGAATTTCATGGAATATTGTTATACTACTCTTCTTTGGATATATATATATATACACACATACATACACACATTTCTTTCTATATTATGTGCCCTTGTTATCTAACATTGAATACAAGTTTTAATAAGTTCATATGCATTGCAAGTCCACATACTTAGTACATTCAAATGTATTGACACATACTTTTGCCTACATGATCTAACCATGTAGGGATCGGAGACTATATTCATCCACCATTTGACGGCTAATCGGATTTGAGGAAGTTGTTGTGGTCAGTCCTATCTTCCAAGGACAAGCCACCATCCATCTACGTTATATTGCTTCCATTTATGCTATCTTACTTTGAGGGTGAGCCCGAGACATGTCTTGGCCCTATCCTATTCCATATGTTAGAGGCATTGTGTCACATCTTCTAGACTTTTGTACATATTCATGCTATGTGTTGTTATTTGGAGATTATGGTTATGGCTATGTATTGGATATGGTCATTATGATTTGGTTATGCTATAATGTGTATTTATGTTATGATGTGGAAATGTGGAAGATCCTAATTCCCATTTTGTCCCCATAGAATAAGTCATACTTACTCAACCTTAGTCCTTGTGTGCTAAGTGTTACGCGAATCCATGTTACTCCCTATTCCTGTGATATCCCCATAGCATGAGTCCTACTTTTCTGTCCCTTAGAGCTATGTGTTGACTATTTCATATACACTTCCGAACAGATGATGTGTGAATGGATGCTATGAGGTTTGTTTGGGGACTCTCGGGTTTCCATTCGCCATATCACTCCTCCACCCTAGGTCTGGGTCATGACAACTACCTATGGGTCTTGGTTCACACTATGCCTTATGGATAGTATTGGTGGATCCCAGGGCTCTAATAGTGGCAATTTTTTGATCACCAAACCTGGTTCACAGGCCATGATTGTTGTTTCGTGAAGTAAACCACTTTAGAAATTACCCGACATGGTAAGACTTAAAAAGGGGCAAAACTTTAATTTTCAACCCTTATTTACCATAAAAGAAAATTCCCAAAATCTTTTGATCTTCTTCTAAACCTCCGACCAAATTTTCGGCATCCCTCCTATTCTACGACCATGTTCCTACAACTTAGACACTATTTCAGCAAGTTTTTGGCACTCCTTAGTCCTTAATACTTGATTTTCATTGGTCAATAACCCAAAATACACCCTTATCGATAACTCTGGTATAATTTCTTGGCTTTGTTCCCAAATTTTGTCTTAGCGCTTAAATTCATAGTTAGATTGGAGTGTTTTCACTTATGCCTCTATGACCTAATTACCTAGACACTAGAAATAATTATGAAGTTGATGATTACATTGTGTAGTTGAAAATTGGAATAAGGATAATGTTCATCAGTGTGATTGAATTATTAGCATGCTTTAATCACTCTGCAAATGCCATTCACTATTGAATCCATATATATGCATAGTGTCTTAAGGAAATAGTTTTGGCAGTGAGTTTCGGGATTGAAACTTAGATTGAAAATTGTTTTAAAAAATGGAGTTTGCAAGGATATATATAATATGTGCTTGGACTAAAATTATTTTTGTGCTAATAAGTTTAAAATTTGACTGGGTTTGCAAATTCTAGATTGGGTATTTGTTGTGTTTTGGATGGACTTGGGCTAAAATATATTGTTTGGAATATATGTTGATAAAATAGAGTGTGTTTGACATGTTTTTGGGCTACAAATTAGACTATGCTTTGTTAAAACCTCTTGACGTGTATTAGGCTTATATTGTGAAATTATTGTCTATTTGTTGAATGGGTTATCAACTAAAAGTTAGAGAACTTAGACATGTGTTTGAAATTGACTGACTTTTTCAATAATTGCAGGTCCATACTAACAAGGGTCTTCTACGGCCCGTGGTTCAATCCATAGACCGTAGTTGCCCCTCGTGGATGAGTTCGAGTGACTTGAAAATTTCAAGGAAAAACCTGTTTATGAGTTGTAGTTTGAACTACAGACCATATACAGTGTTCATAGTCTTGGTTGTTGTAAATATAATTTCCAGATCTGCAACCACGACCTCATTCTATGACCTATAGTTCATTTTAAGGGTCATGAATGGTCTCATAGTTGCATTGCCAATAAGCTAATTTACTATTCCTCTATTTCCATGATAGCCTTCTATGGCCTGTAGTACACTCTACGGCCCGTGGAAAGGGTTCCGTACTTTCTATCGGTGACTTATTCTTGTAAATGTTTTAGCTTTTATTTTTCATCTTTGTGGACTCATAAGTTCTTGTGTGATCTTATATCTTGGTACCATGACTCCCAAAAATGATGCGGCCAGACGTTCAGAGGATTAGGCCTTGAGAGAGAGATAAAGGCGATGAACCGACTGAGTCCAAACGGAGTGGATTGATAGAGAAGCTTGACGTCCGTCCTGATGAGGTCATCGAGCCCTGGTGTATATGGGCATTGTCCCACCAAATTGTACTAGCTCAGACACCAATAGCTATACCACAACCTCCCTGGTCTGAGGGAGGCCCCATAGTGAGCAACTCTATACAGTTTTCCAACTCTAAAGAGGGGTCTCGGTCTAAGTGTGACGATCGTGATGGATCTGGTTCATAGGAGTCCAGTTTGAAGTCTAAGAGTTCAAAAAAGTCAGTCACGGTACCAGTTCTTGTATTCGGCCAGCCCAGATAATAGTGCAACAGGATATGTGTGCCATCTACTATGATGATATACAACAAGATGACAGAGACGAGGACTATCTTAGAGGAGCCTCAGATTTTTACATCCAAAATTGATGTAGTACCGACCATCCACGATACATTGGTACAGACTCAAGTGGATGGCAGAACCACCGGCGAACTACTCCTTGACACTATTCAAAAGTTCTACATATCATATACTGCTACCATTATTAAGGCCACTCCTAAGAAGGGCAAGCCTATTACATAGCCATGCCTGACCTAGACATTGGTTAGACAATCCACTGTAGATCCTTCAGAGGCCAATATTCGAAGATTCTTATTTGGTCCAGAGTACCGGTCCCCCGCATCTACAACAAAGTTCGCCTACAAACTAAGATAGGCACGGGACTGTGTTGTGGTAAGAGACCCACCCCAAAAGTCTATCTTACATCATTGGGTCACATGGTATAATGTTGAGCAAGTCACAGATGCTAACTAAGTGTCCGATCCATGCCTATCATCAAGGCCTTGCTCAAAATCTCAACTGAGTTTTGGTGCACTATGGTCTATAAGCGCATCTAGCTGACATAAGTATATAACATACTTATGTCGGATCGTATTGTACTAGTAACCAACATCATTGTTGGTTATGAGATTGACTTTTGCTCGTTGTATTGTTAAGGAGATCCAAAAGCAAGCTCTTTAAAGGTCGACGTATATACCTTTTCCATGCCTGTTCTATGTACACACTTATGCAAAGATAGAGATTATCCCTAAAGTCAATTGGATGATAGATGTGCAGCATACTCAGGATGCCAGCTTGATAAAGCTTGATGAGAATCCCATTGCACTTCGACGAGCATTATAGCCTATTATCCGTCTTCCAGAGATGTTCACCAAGCCTCCACATCTTGAGAATGCTTCCACTATTGTTGTTGAGTTTGAGAGAGCCCTACTAACAGTTGATGAGATAGAGACGAGGCCCACTTTCATATCCTCCAGTATAACAGAGGTCGTGCCAACACATTGTCAGCCCATGGGTATGGTTTACATATCTATGGAGTCTATTCAGGCCTTGGTACAGTGCCAGGCTAGACTTAGTCTTGGTTGGCTCAGTTAGTTCAGCAGATCAGGCCTTGGGAACACAAGGCTATTACAAAGTTAGTGGAGCGCATGACAAAACGTTACCAAGCCACCTTTGATTAGTGTATGAGATTACTTTATACCTAAGTAGATGCATTCGTTAGGCATTTGGGAGATTTCCTCTGTACCACTCAGGCTCTCAATCTTTCTACCATCTGAACAGATATCTAGCAACTCCGCCAGGAGATGAGGACACCAATACTAGCACCAGCACCATTGACCATGTCTATGCCTTTTATTGCTCCACGGGTTCTAGACCTATTTTTAAAATAGCTCACTATTCCTGTATCTGGGAAGAGGTGATGTACTGGCGAGGAGGATCTAGATGCAGCATTACAATGCGCTCAGAGAAAAGAGCATCAATAGCTCAATGCTGTCAAATGGGCTTCTATTTTGGACAAGGATTTGTGGCTTGCACATGAGAATGAGATAGCGTAGGGTACTAGACCCTCATTATAGGTTGCTGCTATGGAGGAGACCACCTAGGAGGTCCAAGGTGGTGAATCGCAGACTGACATCGGCATTTGGGCCCCTAGGTATGTTTCTTTTTTAACCCTGTATGTGCTTTTAGTCTTATCATGATGCATTGAGGACAATGCACAACTTTTTCAATGGGGTTTGGTTAGTTATAGGCCTCAAAAGTTTGAGTAACCAAGACCTATAGCTACTCATATTTTTGAGTTAGAAAGATTTTCTTGCTTGTGTTCTTTCCCTAAGGACATTTACTTTCTGTTGAACCAACATGTTTAGGATGTATAGGTAATAATAGTAGCATATTGTACTAATATATGTTGCATGTATTGATTTAACTTAAAATAAATGATACCCTTTTATTTTTAAATTGATTTTGAATGATGTGCTTGTCGATAGTTTTCATAGTAACCGTGTTAGAACTGTATATGAAATTGTGTATTCTGAAAGCATAAGGCTGATTTGTGATAAAAAGCATGGTTTGAATATCTACATTAACAATGTTAATCAATGTCAAGTGTGTGTGAGTTTAATTGCATGATTCCTATACTGCATCTCAATCCAGAACTTTCCCTATTATCTAACCGAAGTTGTAGGTCAATTGGTAAGAAAAGGATCATAGGCCATCTTCATAATATCCACTTAGCGTAAATAACTAACCAACTACAGTGTTATCCCTTAATCCTAATGTTTGAGTCGTACATGGACCATATCTTTGTAAATACCTAAGTCACCTATCCTATTGTTTGTGTAAATCTTGAATTTGGCCCTGGTCCCTCCTTGAATGTTGTGCACCTTGACTCAAACTAAAAAGCCTAAGTTGAGGATGGCTACCAAAAGGTGGTCCTGGTTCATTCGTAGGACATTGTGCACTTCAACCCAGACCAAAAGACTAAGTTGAGGGTGTCTACTGAAAAGAAATCACAACAACTCAGAGTGAGAATCTAAGTAGTGCAATGAGAAAGGGAAAAATACAAGATAGGTGTGAGAAAAATGAATAAACACCAAAATGAGAGTTGAAAAGAAAAACAATTACGTGAAATCAAAGGCAAAGAGCGTGAGAAGTATATGAATACACCCAAAAAGGTTTAAAGTATATGAAAGAGAATAATGAGTCATAAAAGTGTCAGTATTAGGAAGGGTAAGTGCAAAATAACGCAGTGTCAAGGAGGCAATTAGTCACTATGTTTTAAATTTAGCAGACCAAGCCCCCATAGCCTACGTTACAAGCTAAGAAAGTCCTATAGTAATCCTAGATTAACTAGTCGAATGTCATGGTCTAGAATATAGGGGCAAACCTATAGTATTGTGCATTGTATTTGAATATCAATTGTGAGTAAGAGTGTATTCACTTAGTCCCTGGCATTGAATAGAAATATATCAATTTTTGTGAGAAACTAGACTTCTTTTATTTGTGAGGGCACCTGAATGACATTGTCGATTGTTAAACTATTTCAGTTATTGTAGATTTTGTATATTTCCTTAATTGAAGAAATTACTCTGTCATGTATTGATCTACATGAGTCTAATAATGTCCTATGTATGCACTGATGGTACACAAGGGTATCTTTGATTGACTGAGATATGGTATATGCTATATGATTGATGTGTATATACCTGCTATACAACTTATGTTAGATTGAGTCCGTCGCTTGAGGAGAAGCAACAACTTTAAATTGATGGCGTTGATGTGCCACAAAAATATGACACTTTTAAAAATTTAAACTTGGAATTTTGTGTGTGCTCTAGAAATTTTTTGTAGATTTGATTTGTGTTTGTGTTGTTTTTGCAGGATTATAGGGTACAAAAACTTTTTATGAAGATTGAAGAAGTTTTGTAGCTTTTTTCGTGGTATGAGACCATCTATGAGCAATGGTTTGATCCACGAGCCATAGGAGATTCATGGTTTAAGCACAGAGATTAAAAGATTTTCTAAAAGTTCTATGATGATTAACAGGATGGGTCGTGGTTCATTCCACGACCCATGGTCTTGATCATAGTTAAAAAAGCAAAGTTTCAAGGAAAGTAATAGGATGAACAACACCACGGCTTGTAGTCTAAACTGCGAGCCATGGATGAGGTCTCGTACATTGTGCCTAGCTTTCAGGAAGCCAATCCATGATACCCCGACCACAAGTCATGGATTATTTCACGGGCCGTATATCGGCTCGTGGTCGAGCCCGAATCTAATTTTTTCTTTTTCATATAAGATTTGGTTTTTTATGTTTATAAATAAGGTTTTTATTTATTTTTTGGATGTATAGATATCAGATTATAGAAAATTTCTTTTAGTTTGTGTTTTTCTTTGAGATTTTGGGAGACATAATTTGTGCTTACTTTCATATCTTCGTATTGCTATTTACGTGGAGATTTTGGATTTTTCATTCGTTATTGTAAGTATTTAATTATCAAAATATCAAACGTGATTTCATCATCTACGATGAACATGAGTAACTAAATCCATAACTAGGCTTGTGGGAACCATGAAGAAATAACAAAGTAACAACTAAATAATTTGTAATCCTTGTAAAGTGTTCATGCATGTATTATTTATCTATTCATTTTGCTTGCTTTTTAACGGTTGCCAACATTAGAACTTGCCTCATTTACTTGCTAGACCAAGGGGGTAATGAATGGGACAAGGGATAAATAATAGGATTTGATGTGAATGCACTCACTTAATCAGCCTGAACGGACCAAGGGATTGTTGTACTGGGACCAAGGTAAGGGTAAGTAATGCGAAACTGATAGACAGACCATGTTGTGTAGTGAAATTTTCTTATTTGCTAGATCAAGGACTTAGGTGAACATAACTTACCAGCTTTGCATGCTATACACTAGAAAAAGTTACAATTATGAGGTTAACTATGTTAGAAATTTATGAGGAATACAATACTGCAATTATCTTCTCTCACTAAATTTATAATACTTGCATCCTAATTTTATGGGAATAGTTTTTAATTATTACTATTTCATCATAACCCTCCCTCCTTGGGGAATAAGTTGGTTAATTTCTCGAAGTTGCTTTAATTACTCAAAGTCTAGATCATTTTCCTTGTGGAATCGACCCTAACCATTAGTAGGTTTGATATGGTTATACCTTAATTGGCATGTATAATATGGGTGTGATCGGTAGGAGGCCATAAGGAATTTTAGGAAATGTCTCCCTTTTTCATGATTCATGTTATGCCATAGAGCGTGTCCTTAGGTTTTCATAAATATAACAAATGTTCTTAGATCCTTTTATAGATGATGCCTCAAATAATAACAACTAGGCCTAGAAATGCTCTTGCGAATAAGTATCCAGCTCCTCCAGAGCCTATGGGAGAGCCAATTGCTTATGTTAAGTTCCAGACTGGTTTTGCCATACTGCCTTGCGTTGCGACTAACTAAGCTGGACAGGTTGTTCCTCCTCTACATATGCCCACACCAACTTCTAGGGTGAGAGACTTTTATTGGATGAAACCTCTAGAATTCTATTGTTTCAAAGTTGATGAAGATGCCCAAGAGTTCATTGATGAGATCTACTAAGTGTTGGCTCTTATGGGGGGTATCTTTAGAAGAGAAAGTTGAGTTGGCTACCTATCAATTGAAGGGAGTGTCCATAGTGCGGTTAACTCTAAGGTTGACTGAGAGATTGGGTTATGATAGAGTTGGTAGGGAGGAGTTCAAATTTGCTTTTCTGGATCATTTCTCCCCTCTTGACCTTAGGAAGGAGCAACTGACTTATCAACCTCACACAAGGAGGAATAAGTGAGAGGGAGTATTCCCTCAAGTTCACTAAATTCTCATAGTATTCTCCTACACTAATAACTGAACCCCATGCTAGAATGTACAAGTTTATCTCGGGGATTTCTGACATGGTTGTCAAAGAATGTCGCACAACTATGCTTATTAGGGAGATGGACGTTTCTAGGATCATGACCTATGCTAAACATATTGAAGGGGAGAAGCTCAAGGAAAAGATAATGAGGGATTCCTAGAGAGCCCATTTTGATGGTGGGTTCTACAATTCTAGAGGTTGTGGTGGAAATAACCATCAAGGCCAAAGGTTCTAAGGGAAAGGCTCAAATCAAGCTCCGAAATTAAAGGTTGCTAATGATAGAGTGCCTTATCTCAAGGAACAAGATTAAGGTGGGCTAGTTTATTTTAAGAGTGACAAGTGCGGGAGGAATCACTTAGGTAGATGTTTGAGAGAGTCGGGTGCTTGTTTTGGGTATGGCAAGATGGGCCACAAGCTTGTTGATTGTCCTAGTCCTCTAAAGAAAGGTCAGGTAGGCCATCCATAAGATCAAATACTTTCAAGTAGTCAATTCAAACCAAGGGCTCAACAAGGTGATGCTTTTCGCCACAACAGGCTCTATGCTTTACTTGCTAGGCAAGAGGTGGAGGAGTCTCCAAAAATGGTGAGTGGTATTTTGAAAGTCTTTGATTTTGATGTATATTATTTACTTGATCCAAGTGTAAATTTATCTTTTGTCACTCCTTTCTTGGCTATTATGTTTGGTATAGTCCTGAAATCAAGAGGGATTCATTCTCATTTATTACTCCCTTGGGTGAGTCTATTGTAGCCTGTAAAGTCTATTAGGGTTGTCCTATTTTAGTTTTGCATAAATTCCTTCCTTGTGATCTTGTTGAACTTGATATAGTTATTTTGATTTCATTCTTGGGATTGATTAGTTACATGCTTCTTATGCCTTCATAGATTATAAAACCCAAATGGTCAAATTCCAATTCTCGAATTAGCCTATTCTAGAGTGGGTGGGTAGTGACTCTACTTTCAAAGGTTGGTTTGTTTCTTATCTTAAATATTGGAAAATTATTTCTAAGGGGTTCTTCTATCATATAGTAATGCTTAGAGATGTTGAATCCGAGTCTCCTATTGTTTAGTCAATTTTTGTGTTTAATAAGTTTCCAGATGTCTTTCTCGATGGTTTGCCCAGCATTCCTCTTGAAAGGGAAGTAGACTTTGGCATAAATCTTCTTCCTGATATTCAACCTATTTCCATTCTTCCTTACGGTATATTCTTGGAAGAATTGAAGAAATTGAAGTGTAATGACCCACACTTTAGGAGCCTAGAAGTACAGAAAAATAGTTGGCCAGCAAATAATCTACTGCCAGTTCACGAGGCCTACATATGGCCTGTAGGTGGAATGACTATGCATAGGTCGGTTCCCTAAATATAAACTTCAAAAGAGGGAAAACAATTTCAAGTGTTGGGTAACCCACATAACCCACGCCCCTAGGCATTTTGGGGACTGTCTTTTAGCTCGGTCCAAGACTTCTAAGTCTTGGGCCTAAGTGTCCCCAAACGTACTTTTACCCATACTTAGCCAAATTTTACCCCCATATCATCCTAAGAATTTTCCAATACTCACTCAAACACTTAGTCATATTTTCACTCCCCAAACTCAAGTCCCAAACCCTCATCTGAAGCTAGGGTTCTCCTTTAAGGTTCTTCTTCAAGCTTCAAGTCTCTATCTCCAATCTTCACCAAGTTCATCTCTAAGCTAAGGTATGTGGGTTTCATTCATGGGTTCCTTTCACCCATAATACCCAAGCCTCCGTTTACTATAATTGCATGATTTAAAGTTGATTTACAAATGAGTCTTGATTATTATGAAATTCACTGCACACTATGTTAAAGCTATGTATAGTTGTGACTGTTTTGCCATTTTTTGAGCTATAAATCTTTGATCTATTGTAAGATTTGAGAAGGGGTTTTGATGTATATTGCTTGAGCGTGTTACAAGGTATTGATTGATGGTTTTACAATGGATTTTCATGTATGATTTCATCTCTATATTTCATGGTTTTATACTAGCATTACACACCCTCTAAGTGTTTGATAAAATGTCGGGATGTGGTTTCTTGAGGAGTTGAAGGTCCAAAGCAGGAGATATGATATGAATGACTATACGATAATGAAATGAGCTTATATACATGATAAATTCTATATAAAGTGTTGCATTAGACCATGCCCAATTCGGGGGGACTAAGAAACCGGATAGCCTAAATGAGGGGTTTGTACTCATCAACCTAGGGAAGGATTTGTACTTCTCCACCTAGTGATGGGGTGGAATCATTACTAACCTAGATAGGGGTTTGTACTTCTCCACCATGGTGATGGGGCGGCATTACCACCAACCTAGATGGGGGCTTGTACTCATCCATCTAAGTGATGGGGCGGCAACATCATTAACCTACCAAAGGGTTATACATTTGGAAACCTAGCTTGGTCTCTTCTATTCATATGATATCCTATATGAGTATGAGTTACTTAAGCATGTTTTACTTATGCATTGATCATACATGCCATATTGTTATATTATGACTATTGCCTATTGTTATGCACTTTCATTATGATGCTTAATTCTTGTTTGCATTGCATCCTACTTACTTAGTACATTCAAACAAACTAACGCATACTCTATGCCTACATGATGTCACCATGTAGGAACTGGTGCCTAAGTTCATCATCTTCCTCCTCCACGAGGCTAGTTCGGTGCTATTCAAGCTAGTTGGTGAGTCCTCCACGTCGGAGATCTTAGTCTATGTTTCTCCTATTATGTATGGAGACATTATTCTTTATTGTCTATTTTGACTTTGAGGGTGAGCCCGGTTACTTTGTCTTGGCCCCCGCTCTAATCTATGTATTAGAGGTGTTTGTTGGATATGTTATGTATCTGTGATATGTGCTTGACTTTATCTCCTGTCTATGATGACATGGAAGTGTTTTCCCTTAGCCCCGATTTCGCCATTCTTTTATCTTTCGATGCTTGAATTATTGCTTTCGCGACCAAGGATGTGCAATAATGCTCTAAGAGGCTTGCTTGGGGTCCCTTTGGGTTCCCCTTCCGCCGTGTCATATCTAGGACCTAGGCTTGGGTTGTGACAAACTTGGTGTCATAGTACTAGGTTGACAGATCATCGAAGCCCAACACACCGCGTCGATTAGAGTCCTATTCATGGTTGTGAAGCACGCCATGATGAATAGGAGGCTGTGAGGCGTTTTCGAAAATGTTTACTTTTTCATGTTTTAAGTCGTGCTATAGAGTTGTGGTAAGGTTTTCACCCTAATATTCTTTGTTATACTAGATCATGCCAAATACTTGAGGACGAAGCCCAAACTCCTGAGGAGCAACCTAACAATGGTGAGCTCCGAGATGCTCTCACTATGATTGCCCAAGTTGTGGCCAACCAAGTCAATCAAGGGGCCCAAGCCCCTCATACTACTACCCCAAGAGCTAGGGTAAGAGACTTTATGAGGATGAATCCTCCAGTGTTCTATGGGTCAAAGGTTGATGATGATCCACAAGAGTTCATGGATGAGGTCTACAAAATCTTAAATATCATGGGTGTTGGGCCAAATAAAAAGGTGGAGTTTGCGTCATACCAACTCAAATGGGTAGCTCAAATGGTATGATCAATTGAAGGGTGAGAAGGGGCTTGGAAATGTGGTGCTTTGGAAGGAGTTCAAATCGGCTTTCCTTAAAAGGTTTTCCCTCTTGAGCTTAGGAAAGCTAAGTTGGTAGAGTTTATGAACTTGAAAAAAGGTGCTATGAGTGTGAGTAAGTATGTCCTCAAGTTTAATCCACTTTCAAAGTATGGTCGTCATTTGGTGGCTGATCCTAGATATAGGATGAACAAGTTTGTGACGGGGGTCTCCGACTTGGTAAGTGAAAAATGTCGTCAGCCATGCTAATTAGTGACATGGACATGTCTTGGTTGATGACACATGCCGAGCAAATGGAGGAGTAGAAATTGAGGAAGAGAAGAGCGCATGAGGCCAATAGGGCCCGTCTTGGGGGTAAGTTCCAAAAGGGTGGCCAGTTCCATCAAGGCCAAGGGTCTCACCGTGCTACTAATAGGGGGTTTGCCAATGACCTCCCTAGGCCTCAAGGTGTTGGTGTTGTGGCCCCCATTGATGTGTGTCCTATATGTGGGAAGGGTCATAAAGGCCTAGTTTTAAAGATTCTAATGCATGCTTTGATTGTGGGGAGCTTGGGCATAAGAAGGTAGATTGTTTAAGATACCGTGGCAAGGTTCAAGGTGCTAATGAGGTCCCATTGGGGAGAGGTGGTCCTTAAGGTGGTGCCCCAAGGCACAATAGATTTTATGCTCTACATGGGAGGTAAGGGGTTGGTGAGGTCCCCGATGTTGTTATCGGTATGTTGAAAATCCTTGACTTTGATTTGTATGCTTTGATTGATTCAGGTGCCACTCTTTCCATTTTACCCCTTTTGTTGCTAAAAATATCCATGTTGTCCCCGAGTTATTGCATAAGTCATATGAAGTGTCTACTCCTATTGGTGCCTCTATTACAGCTAGGAAAGTTTATAAAAATTGTCCCATTTGTATTTTGCATAAGTTATTGCCTTGTGATCTTGTTGAATTAGACATGGTTGATTTTGATCTCATTCTTGCGATGGATTGGTTGCATGCCTACTATGCTTCTATTGATTGTAGAATACGTAGGGTCAATTTTCAATATCCAAATGAACCCGTCCTTGAATGGAAAAGTTAAGATGTGCTGGCCAAGGGTATATTCATTTCATGCATTAAAGCCTGTAAGTTGATCTCTAACGGGTGTCTTTACCATCGTGTGAGAGTTAAAGATATGGAGTCCAAAGTCCCTTCCACTAAGTTTGTTCCGATTGTAAAATGAGTTTCTTGATGTCTTCCCAAATGACCCTCCATGTGTCCCTCCCGAAAGGGAGATAGATTATGGCATAGATCTCCTGCCCGACACTCAACCTATCTCCATTCCCCCTTACCATTTGGCCCTAGCGGAGTTGAAGCAGTTAAAAGAGCAACTGAAAGATTTGTTGGAGAAGGGATTTATTAGACCTAGTCAATCACCTTGGGTGCCGCGGTGTTGTTTGTGAATAAGAAGGATGGGTCATTAAAATGTGCACTGACTACTGGTAACTCAATAGGGACACTATAAAGAATAGATATCCTCTCCCATGGATTGATTACTTGTTTGACCAATTACAAGGGGCTAGCTTCTTCACTAAGACTGATCTTCGGTCTAGGTAGCATCAAGTAAGGGTGAGGGAGTGCAACATTCCCAAGGCAGCCTTCCAGACTAGATATGGACATTATGAGTTTGTGGTGATGTCTTTTGGGTTGACTGATGCACGGGCCATCTTCATGGACCTAATGAATAGGCTCTTCAAACCCTATCTTGCTTCATTTGGTGTGGTCTTCATTAATGATATTTTGATCTACTCACATAGTAGGGAGGAGCATATGGGTCATTTGAGGGTTGTGTTGCAAAGGTTGTGGGAGGAGAGGTTGTATGCTAAATATGACAAGTGTGAGTTTTGGTTGAAGGATGTTACATTCTTGGGTTATGTGATGTCAGGGGGATGGTATAAAAGTTGATCCTAAGAAAATCGATGTGATTATGAATTGGCCTAGACCATTGACCCTATCGGATATTAGGAGCTTCTTGGGCCTTGTGGGTCACTATAGAAGATTTGTGAATGGGTTCTGGTCCATTGCTACCCCTATGACCAAATTGACTTAAAAGAAGGTTAAGTTTGTGTGGACCAATGATTGTGAGAGAAGCTTCCAAACATTGAAAGATAGGCTTGTGTCCGCTCCTATATTATCACTATCGGATGGGCTCGAGGGATTTGTTGTGTATTGTGATGTATCTAGAGTTGGTGTAGGTTGTGTGCTAATGCAAAATGGTAAGGTCATAGCCTATGCTTCTAGGCAACTCAAAGTGCATGAAGGAACTACCCTACCCATGATCTAGAGTTGGCCGCCATTGTGTTTGCATTAAAGATTTGGTGTCATTATTTGTATGGAGTGCATGTTGATGTCTGCACTGATCATAAGAGCCTCCAATATGTCTTCATCCAAAAAGATCTCAACTTGAGACAAAGAAGGTCACTAGAACTTCTCAAAGATTATGACATGAGTGTGCATTAACATCCAGGTAAAGCAAATGTGGTGGCAGATGCTTTGAGTCGGGTGTCTATGGGTAGCTTAGCTCATGTTGATGGTGGTGATAGGGAGATGGCTAGGGAGGTGCATAGATTGGCTAGATTAGGGGTTAGGTTAGAAGAGGTTGGTAATGATGGTGTTGTGGTTATTTAGGGTCTAAGTCTTCATTGGTTGATGAGGTGATAGCAAAACAAGATCTTGACTCCTCCTTGTTTGAATTGAAGGCCTCGGTGAAAGAGGGCAAAGTAAAGGTTTTCTCCTAAGGGGGATATGGTGCTCTTCGATACGAAGGTAGATTGTGTTTCCCTTGTGTTGATGGTTTAAGGGACAAGATTCTTGATGAGACCCATAATTCTTCTTATGATATTCACCCTGGCTCCACCAAAATATATAGGAACTTGAGAGATGTGTATTGATGGGGAGGCATGAAGAGGGACATTGCCAAATTATTTTCCAGTTGCCATAGTTGTCAACAAGTCAAAGTAGAACATCCAAGGCTGGATGTCCTAACCCAAGACATAGAGATTCCTACTTGGAAGTGGGAAGTGATTAATATGGATTTTGTGGTTTGGTTGCCCAAGACTAGGAAGGGTTTTGATTCCATATGGGTGGTGGTTGATAGGATGACAAAATCTGCTCACTTTCTACCGGTTAAGACCACATATGGGACTGAAGAGTATGCAAGGTTGTACATCCATGAGATAGTGAGGTTGCATGGGGTTCCTTTGTCCATTATAACGGATCGTGGTGCACAATTCACTTCAGACTTTTGGAGGTATTTTCAAAGGGGTCTTGATACAAAAGTTCACCTTAGTACGGCCTTTCACCCCCAAACGGATGGCCAAGCCAAAATAACCATCCAAATACTTAAGGATATGCTAAGGGCTTGTGTATTGGAGTTGAGAGGTAGTTGGGATAACCATTTTCCTTTAATTGTGTTTGCATACAACAATAGCTATCACTCTAGTATTGGTATGGCTCCTTATTGGAGGCATTGTAGATCACCGGTTTGTTAGTTTGAGGTTAGAGAGATGGCTTTATTGGGACCGGATCTGGTTATGGAGGCTCTTGAGAAGGTTAGGATGACTAGGGAAAGGTTAAGAATAGCCCAAAGTCATAAAAAATCTTATGCTGATGTGACAAGAAGAGACCTTGAATTCAAAGTGGGTGATTGGGTTTATTTGAAAGTTTCTCCAATGAAAGGTGTGGTCCATTTTG